>CM035406.1:211285069-211475069 GCA_020310875.1 Ceratopteris richardii
GTGTGTGCACAATACAATGAAGGTCGCAATTCGGTTCATGTGTGCAAGTTCGACAGAAGACCAACAGTACTCAAACATGCGCAAAAATGTGAAGTTTTGCTCTCGGGTTTGCGGTATGTTTAAGACTCGCCCTCGATATATGTGTCGGTATGGGCGTCGGTAACTTCCAGTAAATTACCGACGCTTATACCGATGCATATATCGACGCATATACCGACGACTGCGGGCCACACCGACGATCCATTTAAAACGATCATATCGACGGTCAGTTGACCGTTGGTATATGCAGTGTCAGTATGCCCCTCATATGTTGTAGTGATACACACTTACACACACACACACACATCCACACACATTTACACACACATACACATGCATACAGACACACACACACACACGCACATATATATATATATATATATATATATATATATATATATATATATATATATATATATATATATATATATATATATATATATATATATATATATATACACACATAGACACACACACACACATACACACACACGTAGAGAGACATACACACACATACACATACATGCATACACATGTGTACATATGCATATGCATACATACATACTTACATGCGTACACACACACATGCATACATATGCATATATAATGCACATGCATATGCATACATACATGCTTACATGCATACACACACATACATACATACACACATAGACACACACACACATACACACACACATAGACACACACACATACACACACACATATATGCGTACATACACACATAGAGAGACATACACACAAATACACATACATGCATACATATGCATACATAATGCATATGCATATGCATACATACGTACTTACATGCATACACACACATACACACACATATGCATACATAATGCACATGCATATGCATACATAATGCACATGCATATGCATACATAATGCACATGCATATGCATACATACATGCATACACATACACACATAGACACATACACACACATATTTACACACACATACACACATAGACACACACATACACACACACATACACACATAGACACATACACGCATAATGCATATGCAGATGCATACATACATACATACTTACATGCATACACACACATACACACATACATGCACATATGCATACATAATGCGCATGCATATGCATACATACATGCATACGCATACACACATAGACACATGTACACACATAGACACATACACACACATAGACACATACACAAACATAGAAACATACACACAAATATACACACAGATTTACACACATACATACACATGTATACACACACATAGACACATACACACATAGACACATACACACATAGACACATACACACATAGACACACACACATACACATCCATACACACACACATATATACACACATACACACACACACACATAGACACATAGACACACACACACATACACATACATACACACACATACACACACATACATACATAGACAAATACACACTTATAGACACACACACACACAAACACGCATCCACACACATTTCCACACACACACATACACATGCATACACACATATATATACACATACACACGTATATGCACACATACACACACACATACACACATAGATACACACACATAGACACATACACATAGATTTATACACACACACATATACACACAAATTTACACACACACATACACATGCATAGACACACACATAGAAACATGCATACACACATAGACACACACACACATAGACACATACACATTTACACATACACACACACATCCAGACACATTTACACACACACATACACATGCATATAGACACATATATATAGATACACACATATATAAACACATAGACACACACATACACACATAGACACACACGCACATGCACACATAGACACACACACATACACACACACATACACACACATAGATACATACACACACAGATGTAGAGAGAAATACACACACACATACACATACATGCATACAGTTACTGTTAGTGTCCATGTGAAAGGCCAAATGGCCACTGGACACTTCTTTGTATATGTTCTTTAATAAAACATATAGTGGCCTGGTCAGTCACAGACTATAAGTTCGACCTATGCAAAATGTATCCCATGATGAAGGCAAGGTGCATAACAGCAATATTGCTTTCATTTCATTATCCATATCCATTTTCTGAGCGTGTAACTGAGAGAATATAGCATCAAACTCATTTAGATGAGCAGCAACACTATCTGTGTCCTTCATTCGAAGGACATATAATTTTCTCATCAGATAGACTTTATTTGATGCCGTCTTTTTTTCATATGTATTGCATAACTTCTTCCAAAGCTCCTCTACACTTTCACAATCTAATACTGTAAAGTAAACATTATCTGCCAGGTGCAAGCAAATGGTAGACCTGGCCATTTCATCTAACTCATCCCAATCATCTTCATCCATGTCAGCAGGCTTCTTTGAAATTCCATTTACTTGCTTTTGTTGCCTCCTTTGAATCAGCACATCTTTAATCTGATTCTCAAAATGGTCTTTGCCCTGCAAGTTATAGCTCCTCCTCGGAACACTAGCACATCTTTAATCTGAATCAAAATGGTCTTTGCCCTGCAAGTTATAGCTCCTCCTCGGAACACTAGCACTAGACCCTGATCCACCGGATGTGCCTGAGACCTCTGATGCCATGATGGTAGAGAACTGAATGGAATGATAATGGAGCTAGAAGAGTCCGAACACCAATGAATAAGTGTATCAAGGAGTAAATTGACCACTGTATAGTCGACAAAACCAAAAATCTGGAAAAATTTTGCCAGAGTATCCTCTACAAAATGAGTGTATGAACAGTGTCAAAATATCATAAAACAACAAGTACTGACATGTTTGTCTGCATAGTGAATCACTGACTCCATTGCATATAATTAGTTACCCAATAGAAGCCAACTAGGCTTATCGAGCACCTATGAACATCTATCATACATCTCCTATGGCGAGGCTGGGTAAGTCTTCCACCTACATCATCGAAGAGGCCCCGACATCAAGGTGTCTCCCAGTTAAGAAAACCTCACCATGACCCTCTTTATCAAACGTAAACTTTATGCAAAGAACGTAACTGCTATATCAATGACCACATGGACGTACATAAGCGGTATCCACAGAAGCGTACATAATGTGTATGTGCTCAATATATGCAGTAAAATGACACTAAAGGCTGAATGCACAGCCCAAAAACTAGCCAATAACACCTACAAGTGTCTATCAACTCTGATGTTTTTGTCTCAAAAAACCTACATAAGTTTGCAGTAGTTGCTCCCACCAACATTGAATTCTTTCAAGAAACTTGTAGTTTTATGAGTGTGGCTGAAAACATAGACCCAAAGGTTGATATTTAATGTCAGAGAAGTACTAAGAACACTCTTCTTGATGTTCTTGGACCTGTGTTAAGAGAACTATGTGCGGAAGTACTCCAAAGCGGCTCCAAAAGACACTCCAAAAATGCTTCAAAAATAGGCTTTGAAAGCAAAGAATGAAGCTTTGAGGGACCAAAACATGTTCAAGGTAATGTCAACCTTAGTCTTTCCACTTCTTCAAACACCAAAAGAGTGTAGCTTAGTGGCAAGAGATTGCCACGGTTAAGCGAGCTCCGGGGGGAACAATACTGGGATGGGTGACCTCCCGTCAATATGTATGTATATATATATATATATATATATGTGTGTGTGTGTGTGTGTGTGTGTGTACATATGTATGTGTGTATATGTGTATGTAGGTGTATATGTGAGTGTGTGTATGCATGTAAGCATGTATGTATGCATATGCATGTGCATTATGTATGCAAATGTATGCATGTGTGTGTGTATGCATGTAAGTATGTATGTATGCATATGCATATGCATTATGTATGCATGCATGTGTACGTGTGTGTATGTGTCTCTATGTGTGTATGTCTCTATGTGTCTGTCTATGCATATATATATATATATATATATATATATATATATATATATATATATATGTGTGTGTGTGTGTGTGTGTGTGTGTGTATGTGTCCATGTATGTGTATGTGTGCGTGTCTATGTGTGTGTGTTTGTGTGTATATACGTGTGTATCTGTATATATGTGGCTATGCATGTGTATGTATGTGTGTAAATGTGTGTGGATGTGTGTATGTGTATGTGTCTATGTGTGTATGTGTGTGTATATGTGTGTGTATATGTGTGTGTCTATGTGTATATATATGTGTGTATATGTATATATATGTCTATATGCATGTGTATGTGTGTGTGTGTAAATGTGTGTGGATGTGTGTATGTGTGTGTGTAAGTCTCTATGTGTCTATGTGTGTATGTGTTTGTTTATATATGTGTGTGTGTATCTTTGTGTGTGTATCTTTGTGTGTGTAAGTTTGTATGTGTGTATGTGTGTGTGTGTCTATGTGTGTAAGTGTGTGTGTGTGTGTGTGTCTATGTGTGTATGTCTGTGTGTATGCATGTGAAAGTGTGTCTATGTATGTGTGTGTCTGTGTGTCTATGTGTGTGTGTGTAAATATGTGTGTATATGTGTATATGTGTATATGTGTGTATGTGTCCATGTGTGTGTATGTATCTATGTGTGTGTATGTGTCTATGTGTGTATGTGTATGCATGTAAGCATATATCTATGCATATGCATGTGCATTATGTATGCATATGTGTGTATGTGTGTGTATATGTGCGTATGTCTGTGTATGCATGTAAGTATGTATGTATGCATATGCATTATGTATGCATATGTATGCATGTATGTGTATGTGTGTGTATGTCTCTTTACGTGCGTGTGTATGCATATATATGTGTGTATGTGTGTGTGTGTGTGTGTGTGTGTGTGTCTATGTGTGTATATGTATCTGTGTGTATATGTGTGTATGCATGTAAGCATGTATGTATGCATATGCATGTGCATTATGTATGCATATGTATGCACGCGTGTGTATGTGTGTGTATGTCTCTCTACGTGTGTATGTGTGTATGCATATGTATGCATGTGTGTGTATATGTGTGTATGCATGTAATTATGTATGTATGCATATGCATATGCATATGCATTATGTGTGTATGTGTCTATGTGTGTATGTGTGTGTCTATGTGTGTATGTGTGTGTATGCATGTGTATGTATGTGTAAATTTGTGTGTATATGTGTGTGTATGTATGTGTGTATGTGTGTATATGTGTACATGTGCACATGCATGTATGTATATGTGTGTGTGTATGTGTATGTGTGTGTATGCATATATATATATATATATGTGTGTGTGTGTGTGTGTGTGTATGTGCGTATTGTTAGTGTTAGTGTCCATGTGAAAGGCCATATGGCCACCGGACACTTTTGTATATGTTCTTTAATAAAACATGTAGTGGACTTGTGAGCCACAAACTCTAAGTTTGACTGCATTTGTACAACCTAAAGAATTTGTGTTCATCTATGTATTGTGTGCTTTTTGTGTATTGTGCAACCCTTGTGCAGAGTACTATGTGTGGCACTAGATTTCAGGTTTCTACAACAAGGGTATCATTGTAGAGCTCTCGACAAGGAGAGTCTACTATGGTGCATTGCCATAGAAATACTTCATTGGTACCAGAGCATTTTGATGCAAAATCTTTGTTCCTTTTGTGCAAGCAAAGTGGGCACCCACCCATCCACCCAAGGCTTAAGATTGAAGCGGCGACCAAGGCATAGACCTTGGCATACCTTGTCATCCGAGTCACCCAAGTCACTGTTGGATGCGTGCGAGGGAGGACCTCAACAATCAAGGAAGACAGAGGTTCCTGGTACTTCCTGGGAGGTCACCCATCCCAACACTGTTCCCCTCGGAGCTCGCTTAACTGGCAATCTCTTGCCACTAAGCTACACTCTTGTGGTGTTTGAAGAAGGGGAAATACTAAGGTTGACATTACCTTGAGCATGTTTTGGCCCTCAAAGCTTCATTCTTTGCTTTCAAAGCCTATTTTGAAGCATTTTTGGGGTGATTCTTGGAGCCATTTTGGAGTACTTTCGTGCATAGCTCTCTTTACGTAGGTTCAAGAACATCAAGAAGAGTGCCCTTTATACTTCTTTGACAATGAATGTTCACCTTTTGGGGCTGTGTTTTTAGCCACACTAGTAAATATATAGCTTTCTTGAAAGGTTTTACCTTGTGGTGGGAGCAGCTACCGCAAGTCTATACAAGTTTTTGAGCCTAAAGAATAGAGTTGACAGACACTTGCAAGTGTTGTTGGCCAACGTTTGGGTTGTGAATTCAGCCTTTTAGTGCCATTTTATTGCATATATTGAGCACATACACAATATGTATGCTTTTGTGGATATTTCTTATGTACGTCCATGTGGTCATTGATATAGCGATTATTTTTTGCATAGATCCTTTTACATTTGATAAAGAGGGTCATGGTGAGGTTTTCTTAACTAGGAGACACCCAGATATTGGGGTCTCTTCGGTGATGTAGGTGGAAGACTTACCCAACCTCTCGATAGAAGATGTATGAGAGTTGTTCATAGGTGCTGGATAAGCCTAGTTGGCTTCTTTCGGGTAATTGATTATATGCAGTGCAGTCAGTGGTTCGCTATGTAGGTTAACATGTCAGTACTTGCAATTTTATGAGGTTTTGACACAAGTCATATGCTCATTTTGCAAAGGACACTCTCGCAAATTTTTCTTAGTTTTTTTTGGTTTTGCCAACTATACAGTGGTCAATTTACTCCTTGATACACTTATTGGTGTGAGCACATTTATTATGACATAATCCTTTTTGTTGGTCATTACTATTCATTAATTCATTTTTCTAGGAAGACTACTGAATTTTTCTCGAGAATCTAACACTTGGTCATCCTTCTTTGAGCCATAGTGGTCTTTGGACTCTTCTAGCTCCATTATCATTCTATTTTGTTCTCTATCATCATGGCATCAGAGGTCTCAAGCATGTATGGTGGATTAGGGTCTACTTCCAGTGTTCCGAGGAAGAGCTATAACTTGCAGGGCAAAGACCATTTTGAGATCTGAAAATTTGATGGCACAAAATTTGCTCTATGGAAGAATTAGATGAAAGATACACTCGTTCATAGGAGGTAATGGAAGCCACTAAATGTAATCTCAAAGAAGCCTGCTGACATGGACGAAGATGATTGGGATGAGTTGGGTGAAATAGCCAGGTCGACCATTTGATTGCACCTGGTATATATGTTTACTTTACAATATTAGATTGTGAAAGTGGAGAGGAGCTTTGGAAGAAGTTATGCAACACATATGAGAAAGAGATAGCATCAAATAGAGTGTATCTGATGAGAAAGTTATATGAGCTTTGGATGGACACAAATAGTTTTGTTGCTCATTTAAATGAGTTTGATGCTATATTCTCCCAATTATAGGCTTAGAAAATGGATATGGTACTGAAATGAAAGCAATCTTGTTGTTATGCACCTTGCCATCATCATGGGATATGTTTTGCACAACTATTAGCAATAGTGCACCTAGTGGTAACTTGGTTTATGATTACATATGTGGAGCACTCTTGAGTGAGGAGATTTGTAGAAAATCTATGGTTGGCACTCAGAATGGAGATGCATATAATGTTCATGATTCTTATCAAGGAAAGAATCATCAATGTAGTAGGAGCAAGAACAAGGAAAATAATGGTCAACAAAATAAGAGTAGAAGTAAATCAAGAAATAGGGATATTGAATGCCATTATTGTCACAAGAAAGGGCACATGAAGAAAGATTGATATGCATTAAAGAATGCTAAAGGTAAAGAACAAAATGTTGATGGGAATGTTAAAAAACTATATGCACCATCTTCTTTGACTGTGAAGATTGAAGAAATTAATGGTATTACTGATGATGTTGATGTGTTGATACTTGACAGTATTGTGCCCATTGAGGTTCTTATGGCTGATTCCCTTTCCCACATGTGGCTGCTAGATTCTGATGCTTCTTTCCATGTGATACCACATGCAGAATGGTTCTCTAATTATGCAGCAAAGTCTCTTGGTAACATGAGACTTGGTGACTCTGACTAGTGTGATGTTGTGGGGATTGGAGATGTGGTTGTGTAGATCATTGATGGTTCAAAATTTACTATGCGTAATATATGCCATGTACCTTAGTTGTCAGGTAGTTTGATGACATTTGAATCAACTTGGTGACCTTGGTTATAAGGTGGTTTTCTATGCTCAGTCCTCTTGCATATCAAAGGAAAATATGGTTATTGCAAAAGGAAGCAAAGTTGGTTCATTTTATCCTTTATTTTTATTACAAAAAGAAGACTTGTTAGCTTTTACAACATATGGCTTGTTCTTGGCATGTCCATTTGGGCCACATATCTCATAGTGGAGAGGAAAATCTTTCTCATTATGGCTACTTAGTTGTGTTATCTTTTTCTAATTTTTTGTTCTATGAGCATTGTCAAAATGGAAAGCAAACTAGGAATATGCATAAAATCCACATTGACTCTTCAATTTAGCCCTTAGATCTCATTCATATAGGTGTGTGTGGTCATATGCCCACAAGGTCATTAGGTGGGTCTCTTTACTTTGACGTTTCATAGACGATGCTACTAGAAAAGTCTCAGTATATCCTATCAAATCAAAGGATGAGGTATTCCCTACCTCTAGAAAATGGCTTGCTTTGGTTGAGACTGAAAAAGGAACTAAGCTCAAAGCTTTATGTTCAGATAATGGGGGTGAGTATACCTCACATGAATTCAGCTTTTTCTACGAGTCTAGAGGATTTCGTACAGAGTTTATAGCTCCTTATACCCCAATATAGAATGATGTAGGTGAAAGGATGAATAGAACTATTCAGGATAGAGTAGTTTTGATGTTGCATCATGCAAACCTTTCTTAAGGCTTTTGGACAGAAGCAGTATTTACTGCAGTTCACGTGATTAACTTTTCACCTAGTATTGCCAAAGGTCTAAAAGTGGCCCAAGAGTTATGGACAGGTAAGGCACGATATTATGATCATCTTTGAGTTTTTGGAGGTGAAGCATATGTTCATATACCCAAAAATCTTCGACAAAAGTTGGACCATAAGTCAAAGAAATGCATTTTGGATATGGTCGAGAAGGACAAATTGGATATCGCTTATGGGATCGTGAAACACACTCAATGATCAGAAGTGATGTCATTTTCAATTAGTCTAAGATGCATAAACATACATACCATTAAGGAGGTTGAAGTGAGAAGAGTGGTGTTTGAGGATACTCCTCCAATTAGCATGCATAAAAATGTTGCACATAGGGATGTTCAAGAGAATGTCTGATCAGATCAGTCTACAAACGTTCATGTTCAACAATCATTGAGACACTCTAGATGTGTCTCACATCCACCTAATAGATACGTTCCAAGTTTGGATTTTATTATGCTAACAAATGCTAATGGGCCTTCTTGCTACAAAGAGAACATGTAGACAAAGGATCATGTCAATTGGGAGCATGCCATGAAGAGTGAGTTGGATTCTATTCACAAGAATTGTACTTGGGATTTAGTACCTTTGCCAAAGGGTAGGAAACCTTTACCATGTAAATGGGTATATAAGCTGAAATTCACATCAGATAGTGCTTCTCCAAAGTATAAAGCATGACTTGTTTCAAAGGATTTTAAGCAACAACATGGTGTTGATTTCGAGGAAATCTTCTCTCTAGTGGTCAAGATGACTACCCTTTGAATGTTGCTTGGATTCGTTGCAATGGAGGACTTAGAGCTAGTCCAAATGGATGTGAAAACTTCTTTCTTGTGTGGAGATCTTAGAGGTGAGATCTATATGGAAAAACTAGAGGGTTATGTAGTTCATGGCAAAGGAAATCTAATTTGTAAGCTAAAGAAGAGCTTATATGGACTTAAACAGTCCCCTAGACAATGGTACCAATAGGTCGATGCTTTTATGAAGTCTCAAGGCTATCTTGAAGCAATGAGGATCATCGTCTCTACATAAAGAGATGCATTGATGGCATCCTGATATGCTTGATACTTTATATCGATGATATATTGATTGTTGGGAAATCCTCTTATGACTTGTCAAATCTCAAAAAGAACTTAAGTTAGACATTTGATATGAAGGATTTGGGGGATGCCACACATATTCTTGGCATGTGCATCACACGTGATAGGAGTAAAAGATGCATATACTTGTCCCAAAGTAAGTACATATCCAAAGTACTTCACATGTTCAATATGCAAGGTGGAAAAGCATTGAGTACACCTTATGATTTACCCAAATGAGATGAAGAAAAAGGATTCATGACCATGATTCCTTATCAATCTACTATTGGTAGTCTCATCATGTATGCTATGGTAGCTAGGAGACCAAACTTTGCATTTGTAGTGGGAGTTGTGAGCAGATATATGTCTAATCTTGGCAAGCAGAATTGGGAAGCGGTCAAGATGATTTTGAGATATTTGAGTGGCACTAAGGAAAAGTGTTTATGCTTAGGTAGAGGGAAAACATCCATTATTGGTTACATAGATTCTGACTATGATGGTTGTGTAGAAAATCGTAAGTCTACATCAGGATACATGTATCTAAAGGAACCAAGAACCATAGAGCAATGTGTACGTATGTGTAGGAGATCTCGTCTTGAAGAATGTACATTTGTTTCCACCACATAAGCAAAGTATGTTACAACAAGTGAGGCATGTAAGGAAGCATTGTGGCTTTCTCGTCTTGCTTGTGATATGGGTTTACCTTAGCGTGTACCTCGTTTGCTCAGTGATAATCAAAGTTTCATTGCATTGGCTAAGAATCCGATCTATCATGCAAAGACCAAGCACATTGAGGTGCGATATCACTTCATTAGAGATTGCTTAGTCATTGAGCACATTATTCTTGAGAAGGTTCATACTCGAGATAATGTTGTAGATGCTTTGAATTAATTTCCACCACAAGATAGCTTTTGACATTGTTGTCACTTGATGGGTGTTACTTGATTCATGACACAATTACATGTATATGTCCATCACGTGGGAGGTATAGTTTGTATACTTACACTCAGGTATTCTTTAACATTCTTTATTTTTCTCCCATAGTCACTTTTCCATATTGGCCTTTAGTGGGAGATTGTTACTCTTAGTGTCCATGTGAAAGGCCAAATGGTTGCTGGACACTTTTCTATATGTTCTTTAATAAAACATATAGTGACCTAGTCAGCCACAAACTCTAAGTTCGACCACATTTGTACAACCTAAAAAATTGTGTTCATGGTCTGTGTACTATGTGTTTTCTATGTATTTTGTAACCCCTGTGCGAAGTACTGTGTGTGGTGCCAGAGTCGGGGTTTCTACAGCAAGGGTATCATTGTGGAGCTCTCGGGAAGGAGAGTGTACTATCCTGCATCACCATAGAAATACTTCATGTATGTGTATGTGTGTGTGACTGTATGTGTGTATGTGTATATGTGTATGTTTGTGTGTGTGTGTATGAGTGTGTGTACATGTATATATGTGAGTGTATGTGTGTGCATGTGTGTGTACGTATATGTGTTTGTATGTGTACGTGTGGATGTGTGTGTGTATGTTTGTCTTTGCATGTGTATTTATATGTGTATGTAAGTGTTTATGTGTGTGTATGTATGTGTGTGTATTTATATGTGTGTGTATGCATGTGTGTATGTATGTATGCATATGCATGCCTATATGTATGCATGCATATGCATGTGTGTGTACATATGCATATGAGTGTATATGTGTATGTGTGTGTCTATGTGTGTGTATATATATGTGAGTGTGTATGTAAATGTGTGTGTATGCATGTGTATGTATATGTGTATGTATATGTGTATGTGTGTGGATGCATGTGTGTCTATGTATGCATGTGAGTGTATGTGTGTGTATGTATGTGCGTATGTGAGTGTATGTGTATGTGTATATGTATATGTGTCTCTCATGCATGTGTTGTATGCATGTGAGTTATGTGTATGCATATGTGTATGTGTGTGCATATGTGTACGTGTGTGCATATGTGTATGTGTGTGTGTGCATGTGTATACATACCTACTATTGCTCACGCATGGTATAATCGCTCGCACGTCTGTGTTCTCGCACTCTCTCTCTCACTCTCGGTCCCAACACAAATTGATTTTTTTTTTGTATTCATATGATATTTCTTATGTGATGCTTCTATGTCGTAGGGAATTTGCCAACATCGCTAAGAGCATCACTAATCTATGATGCTATTAGCGATGGTAGTTATATGCATTGCATAAGCGACAAAAAAATCTTCTTTTTCCTTTTCTGAGCATCGTTTATGTGATGCTATGCAAAAATGGCATTGCATAAGCGATGCTCCCCATTTTTTTTTTATTACAGGCGTTGCTATGCCTTTTCTTGCAGTGTTATCTTCATAGCCATCTGCATCACCTTCAATAATTATATATGTAGGTGTAGTAGGTCATTTTTCAACACCTTGCACAATATTCCACAATCCTTTTGCTACTAATACATGATGCATCATATATGCTCATAATGGGTAATGGGTACCATCCAACTTTTCGTCAACAACCAACATATGGAATACATCATTGCTTTCAGCCATGGCCACTGACTAGAATACCTTGATGTAGAATAATGAATTTATCTTAAAAAGCTGAACAAAACTATCCTATTGAGCTTTGCTAAACTTGTAGCAGACTTTGAGGTGCTTGTACTAGGGAACCAAAACCTATATATATGTTTGGCACAAAAGGAAGAAAATTCCTACATAGGCACTATGATAGTTCATTCAGAGGCCAAAACAAGCTCAAATCAAAATTTCGATGCTGCATAGTGAAGCTATTTGAACTCATAATCACCTTGAGTATGCTTACCAATTTTCATGCAAATTTGAGACTGTGATCAAAGGGGTGTCGATGACACCCTAGATGAAGCGACAACCTTCTTTGATACCAACTGTTGGAGTTTGAGGTTTGTAGAAGCACACGAGCAACATAAGGAAGAAGAAGAAGCTTGGCGCATAACACATAATACTGAATGTATTACCAAGTAAATGTACAAAGATAAGTGAACAATTAGGGTCACAAGCGTATATACAAGATGGTGGTAAAAAACCTCTTAAAGAGGGAAAAAAGTGCCCCAGTTGTCCTAAGTGTGTTCACACACATCACTGCCGAAATATATCACAAGGAAGCATTGTGACTTTCAAGATTGGCATGTGACACGGGTATACCTTAGCATGTACATCATTTACTCAATGAAAATTAGAGTGCTATTGCATTGGCTAAGAATTCGGTCTACCATGCAAAGAGTAAGCACACTAAGGTGTGGCATCACTTTATTTGTGATTGCTTAGCCATTGGGCACATTTTACTTGAGAAGGTTCATACTCAAGAAAATGTAGTAGATGCTTTGACAAAATCTCTACCACAAGATAACTTTAGACACTATTACCACTTGATGGGGGTCACTTGATCTAGTTTTGCATGGTCCCTTGTACATTATGTAACATGCCCATCATATGGGTGGTATAAGTCATACTCATATATTCTTTGTCATTTTTTATTTTTCTCACTTGGCCATATCAACCATAATCAACTTTAGTGGGACATTGTTATGGATTTTTATCGTTAATGTCTATGTGAAAGGCAAAAAAATTATCGTACACTATTGTATATGTACGTTCTAATAAAACATATAGTGTCTTGTTCAACCACAAACTACATTGAGACCACCCATACGTGAAACTTGCATACAACAAACTTGTACCCTCTGCTCTTTGGTTTTTTGTATTTTTGTGTGCACATAGTCATCTTTCTTGAAGTTATCTATGTCCACATCGATTTTACATAGCTTTGCATGCTCTTAGAGGACTACCATTGGTGTTAGTAAGTTCTTCCCCAAATTCACACATGATTATATGAATTGTACCTTCTTTAGATTCTACAAATCTCCAATTACAACAAATTAATCTTTGTTGCAATGTAACTATAACAATTACAACAAATTCTTGTTTCAATGATTAAAATGAGCTTCACTTGTGATTGTAGAAAATTCTTGTTTCAATCGCAATAAGATTATAGTAGCAACCAATACCACTGCATATACAACTAAAGATAACACATGTCAAATAATCAATGGGTGGAGGGAGATACATCAACTCTAAATTATCTTTAGTATGTGCTTGTTGTATGTTGTGAAGGATAAAAATGAATCATTAATTCTGTTTACTTGGTTAGAAATCATAGAGAGGTATAGAGACTCTCATAAATATTCCTTTTTGAGATTGATGAATTGTATATTAGAATATCTTTAGAGAACTCAACCATGAAGTAATTTCAACAAGGTGATGACAATAGCCTTGTCTACACCTGACACCATGTGAAGAGTAGCAAATCTTGCAATGGAAGAATCAATATTTTCCAAAAAACTTACCCCATTATTTAAAAATAACAAGCTTAAGGGCAACCTTCAATACGTGAGATCATCAACATGTCCTCTCAGTGCATTTGGCATTTGTACTATTCGATTGAAAGTAGCTTAGTAGACCAAAGGGTGCTCTCCTTAGATCCCCATTAATCTCGATATGCATAAATTAGAGGTGTGACCTCCAAATTAGGAATACAATATGCTTGTATATGTAATCCAAAGAAAGCATCTTGCATCCGTGGAGGGAGAAGGTGGCTATTGAAGTGAGCCATGATTCTACATGTTAGCAAAGGCCTTTATGTTTTTTCCACATCAATAAAGAAATTGATCCTACAAAGCGTGATTCAAGACTCAAGAATGATTCAAGAATCTCTTCATGAATCAAGGTTCAAGAATAAAGGAGGTAGCAATGAAAATTATGCAACCAAGGCAGATTGTCAATATCAAGTGGCCATGAATCAAGGTTCAAGAAAAAGGAGGTAGCAATGAAAACTATGCAACCTAGGCAGATTGTCAATATCAAGTGGCCATTGACCAATGGCATGTGGTCACTTGACACTCGCCATAGTGTTTTCTTTTTTAATGTTTTTTTTTTCATATAAAGGAAGTTCGGCAATAGCCTACTCTCCCGGACTTGAATTAAATTAAGAAACAAAGGTACAATAGAAGGGGACTAGTGCCCACGGGACCCCCCAAATCCCACAAAGCAGGGGAAGCTTGGTTGATTCCTAGGTTGCATTACAAAGAAGGTTGATCACCCTCTCGTCGCCCTCATGCGGGACCCACTTGGGTTTGAGCTTGTTGTTGATCAAAAGGAGGACTTGATGGTGCCTGAAGGGGGGGGATTTCTTACTGTTGACAATCCTTTTGTTTTCTTTTTTAATGTTGTAACAACATTTATATTTGATTGCATCATTCTCACTTTCACTCATTCACTCTCTCGCGCACACACACATACACACATATCTCTCTCTCTATATATATATACGTACTCTCACTTTCACTCATTCACTCTCTCGCGCACACACACATACACACATATCTCTCTCTCTATATATATACGTGTGTGTGTTTTGCAAGTATGTACATATACATACACATCTTGGACATGGGCTTCCAATGCGAAGCTCATGCTCAATTTTCAGGCATCATAGAAATCCTCAAAGGATTGAGGAAGCCCTCGAGTGTCAAAAAACACCTCTCAAATTTCTAATGGCATGGGTCGGAAATTCGGAATCCGGATTCATGTTGACCTGCCATGTTGGAAAAATGGTAATTCTTTACCCCGTCATCTTCCGCTCACACTTTGTTCCAGTGAGGCGAGCTTCGTTAGCGCCGAGAACGGACTCATATGATATGTGAAGGATGTTGCTGTTCAAATGAGGCATACTTTTGAATGTGAAGGCGGGAAGAGGCAGATGGGAGCTACAGACGCGGAAATTGATAGCCCGAAGGCCAGCAAGCTCGTTTCTGAGGATGGGATGCCTACGATGACAGGAGAGTGTGCAAACCAGGGAAACGGTACCAGGACCCCAAGAGCTGTTAATGGGCAATCCAGTTCGAAAAGAGACAATGGATCTCCGGGCAGAGAAACACATCATAGAAGGACTCGTAGCCGCCCAACCTTACCTGCATCAACAGGTCCATCCCCCGATCAGCAATCCTCGCATGAGGAAGAGCGAGAACGGTCTGTACAAGAGGGTGTCCCTGGTGATATTTCTCCGGACATGCTATACAAGCACCTAATCGATCGGTTCCCTGCTCGCAACAGTGAGATAAAGCAGCTCCTCGGGTTTTTCGGGGAACAAACTGACCTTATGCTTCCCCTCTTCATTTACGGAGGAGCTTCAACGGGAAAAACCTCTATTATTTTAAATGCTCTTAGGATGATGAATCGTCCTTTTGCCTATGCTAGCTGCCGTTCATCACACACTCCACGGATTTTGTTCGAATCCATCCTCAATCAACTTACTAAACACACTCGAAGCTCTTCTAATAATTTTGGAAGCTCCAAAAAATGTGATAAGTTGTCAGATTTTCTCGGCCTTCTTTGTGATGCTTGCCATGCAGCTGCTTTAGAAAAAGCTGGAGCAATTAGCAAAGGGTCGACGTGTCCATTAAAGAAGGTAGATTGAGATTCTCCTCACCTTCTGGAAGAAACCGACCACTTTCATACACAATTCCCTAAAACTTTTTCTATTTCTTTTGTGGAATGTTCTGTAGTGCAGAGCGGCACAGAAAAAGTGGATGTTGACAAGTTTCCTAAGCCAGTGATCTATCTGATTTTTGACAATGTCGATCTCTTACTGGACTGGTCAGGGGGGTTGAGGCTCATTTCTGCTTTGATGAGGCTCTCTGAATTCACTGGCATGGAGAACTTGGGCCTTATTTTCATCAGCAGTTTGGGCCCTGATGCGTTCTTTTCAGGCACAGGCATGCTTGAGCCCATTCCAATCTATATGAGAGATTACACTGATGATGATCTGTATCAAATTTTACTGAAGAAAAAGCCCAAGGGAGAGCTTTATTCTTCATTTTTGAGGTCAGTTATTGTTGAAGCTGATGAGGATTGTCTTTTTATTTTTGTTCTAACATAAACGGGAAGTTTCGTTGTATGTGAGCACGGGAAGAGAAACAAGAGGAAGGTACACCAAGGGGGTCAGAAATGAATTTCACATTTTTGTTAGAGGTGAAGATCTAAATGGACCTAAATAATGCACAGAAGTTATGGACACTTTCATTAATTACACAATGAAGCCGAATAAATCCAAGTCTAATTGATGACAAGGATGCTTCATTAACCTCTCTTTGAGTGTTTGGGTGTTGGTGAGGACCTCTTGAGAGATGTATGAATTTCACGATTGAGAAATGTGGGGGCAAATTCAATGCTACTCATGGATAGGTTGTCTCATTTTAACCCTCTTTGTGGTTGTTTTGTGTGGCAAGTTTGTCCCAAATTCCAACTAGGGTCCCAATGAGATACTTGTGCACTCAACTATGGGATTTATCCCTTTATAATAACACTTGGTATTGAAGAACATTTCTTTGGATGTCTTTGATGTGGAACCCATGAAGTTTTGAAACATGTCAAACATATGAAGCTAAGAAGATAAG
Source organism: Ceratopteris richardii (assembly GCA_020310875.1). Classification (NCBI taxonomy): domain Eukaryota; kingdom Viridiplantae; phylum Streptophyta; class Polypodiopsida; order Polypodiales; family Pteridaceae; genus Ceratopteris; species Ceratopteris richardii. Next base: position 211,302,592 of record CM035406.1, read on the forward strand.
CCAAATGGTGGGCATTTGAAAGCAAGGGCCAGCTATGAGAGCAAGTTGTGGTTGAGAGAAGATCAACTATGGTTTACCATTTCATTTGGCTTAGTAGGGCTGGTTAGTGGGATGGATGTTGAGTCCACTCTCTGTCTACACTATGGTGTTCATTTGTCATGCGATAGGGAACATGATGGATTAATTCATCCCTTGTTTTTGGTCAACTCTTTGTCTATCTTAGAGGAATGCTTTATAAGAAGCTTCAAGGCTCCTTGTTTAGGTAATCAGCAACCTTAGTTTGCCTATTAATATTTTATCATGTGTACATATACCATTTAGTGAGAAGGGTGTCATTGACAAGGTGTTTGCATTCTTTTGCATCTTTTGGGGAAGATGAGGCTCCTAGAGGCAAGGAGTATTTGAGAGATGGGCATGGTTGCTTTGAAGTGGCCCCCTAATGGAACTTGGGAAGGTAGTTTGGACGTGTGCCATTTTTTTAGAAAAGACAATAATTATCTTTAATTCATGGGTTATTCACCAATATATCTTTTTATTATATACGAGTTAGTGACTTATTATTCCTTTTGTCTCGTCTTTCATAATTCTCTATCACTCTTGGCATTCAGTAGCTCGTTTCTTCGTTGCCTATTTTGAGATTTTTAAGTTTGAAAGCTTTCCTCTCTTGATGCCATCCTTCATGTGCCTTTATATGGTGATTTTCTCTTATGTGCTTAGATGATTTGCAAGTGAGAGCTTATTATGTTAAGATCAGGCTTATCTTGTTTATAATTTTTTTATTGCACATGTGTACATGTTCTTAGAGCCCATGGAACCAAAAGTTCAAATGATTATTATGTTTTTGAGTATATGACTTTGTTGTTAAGGGAGCTTGGAGTGGTTTTTGTCCAAAAGAAGATGTGTGCCATACCTTATAGCGTTCATATGCTTTCCACAAGGATTAAGGTTGCTTGTTCTCTCATTTGCTTGAAATGGAGAATCAAGTAGGCTATTGTGTTTATTAGTAGGAAGTGTTCATACGTTTTTTCTCTCTTTCTGTCTCCTTCCCTCTCTTTTTCTCCTTCCACCCTGTCTTCTCTCCCCCAATCCTCTCCCTCGCAAAAAAAAAGAGAAAAATAAAGAAAAAGGGAAAAAAGATTCACCTCTTGAAGAAGATGGATTTGTTTGTGAGTGTATTGTTAATTTTTGTTCTCCAAAGTCATCTTTCATTGACATATGTTATTATCATGGTTTTCACTTGTGTAGAGATAAAATCCATAGTCATTTTCACTAATGACTTGGAATTTCTGCTTTTTTATCATAAATCTTATTTTCAGCAATATATGCATTGCGTGAAAGGATATCTTCACCATTCTCTAGAACATAAAACCTGTAACCTTTGCTCTCAACAGGATATCCAATAAAAACAGCTTTCCTTGCCTTCACATCTAGTTTGCTACGATCCTTTTTCTCAACATGAACATAAGAAAGTGATCCAAATACTCTGAAATAGATCACATTAGGTTTTCTACCATAATATGCTTCATAAGGTGTGATTATCTTTAAGGCTTTTATAGAGGACATGTTCAAAATGTGATTAGCTGTATGTACTGCATCAAACAAGAATTTTGGTGAAAGCTTCTTGGATGCCATAATGCTCCGCATCATCTCAAAAAGTACTCTATTCCTTCTTTTTGCAACACCATTCTGCTGAGGAGTATACTTACAAAGATCTCTCTCAAATACAACTTTGTAACCATCACCTAAAAATGTAGATATAGATAGGAGATTCTTCTTCATGTCAGGTACGTATAAAACATCTGAAATCTGAAAATTACCACCTTCTCTTGACTTTAGGGTTAGTGTATCTATTCCCACAACATCCAAATCATTGCCATCTGCAAGTAACTCTTCTACCTGAAGAATAGGAAAATACTTCTCTGCAACCTGTCATATGCTTTGTAGCACCTGAATCAAATATCCAAGGATCTGCTGAAAGAACTTGTAAAGCTTCCTGATCAAAAGCTACTTCCTCAATGGTGATACATGCATAAGAATCACCTTGAGATTTCTCTTTTTATCATCTTCTGCAGCATTACTTGATGCCTTTTTCTTTTCTTCTTCAATCCTTTTCTGACAAATTGCTATGAAATGTCCAGGTTTCTTGCAATAGTGACATAATGCTTCCTTCTTCTTAGAAGACTTCTCTTTAGATGTAGTAAAAACAGAATCTGAAGTAGAAGGTAAAGAGGACTTACTTTCCATGTTGGATTGCTTTTCCTTCTTATCCTTCTTCTTCTTTTTACCCTTTGATGAAGATAAAAGTGCTTCTTTATTCTCTTCCATTCCTTTCAACTAATCTTCATCTTGAAGTAATAAGAATTCTAACTCTTCAAATGTAACCTCTCTATCTCTTGTTGTAAAAGACCGATATGAGATAGGAAGTGAATTAATCAGCGTATTTATCATTTCTTCATTGATATCTCAACTTCTACATTTAGAAGTTGATCTCTCAAGTCAACGAGCTTTGTAATGTGGGTTTGAATTGACTCACCAGCCTTCATCCTTGTATTTGCTAGTTGTCTCCTCAAGTGAGCTTTCCTAGCATGATTTCTGCTCTGAAAAAGATTCTCAAGCTTCAACCAAGCTTGGCTAGAACTTCTACAAGATCTAATCTGTGGTAGAATATGGCTTTTAACACTCATTGCTATGAATGAAAGTGCTAAAGCATCTCTAGAATCCCATCTTGCTTGTTCTTCAGTAGGAGAAACTCTGGGTAAGGATCTACTTGTGACTCTGGATGTAGAAGTGGTTACCTCTTCTTCAGTTGGTTCTGTGATTGCAACACCAACTCCTTTTGAAGTTGTTGTATCCTCTTCTTCGCCTTCTCGTCTTGGTCTTGTTAAGGATCCATTGACGATACTCCATAAATCCTTTGTCACTAACAAATTCATCATCATGAAACTCCACATAGGATAATTAGACGATCCATTTAACTTGTACTCAATCTCAATTCTATACTCACTCATCTTAACTAAGTGTGTATGTTAATTATGCTCTGATACCAAGTGTTGGAATTTGGGGCCCCATGATCCTCCAATACTAAAAATCTTTGAGCATACACACTTAATTAAACAAGATGATAAGAGAGAGATAGAAAGAGAGAATTAAGACAAGAGTAAGTAACGTAAGCAAAGTGCTTACTCACTAAATTAGATGGCCGAATTACAACATGGGAGTACTACTCAACCTTATAATTGTGCACTCACTAGATAGAAGAATAGCCAAGAAAAACTTCAACGTAAGCTCCAAAAGCTGCGATCGTTAGTTTTTTAAAATGAGATCGTAAGTTTTTGCTTTTCATAGCTTAAAAAAAATCTATCACTAAAAATTGCTTGCTTTTAATTTTGATCGTTGAAATTTAGTGCTTTTATCATCCTTGACTAATTGACCTAACTGCTTTTGAGTTTGGACCTCAAAAATGTTCATCCTCCATTTTAGGGAAGAATCAGGGTTTGATTTTTCTCCCAAGTCTGACCTCTGATGAAGAAATGAAGCATATCACTAGATAGCTCTCGCCAAGCTCTATCTATCTAACCTAAAAAAGTTTTACCCAAACTGTACAAAAAATGCTAAGTCCTAAATGTGGATTTGCTAGAAATGGACCATATGTACATTGATTGCCAAAACAGAGAACCTGTATAGTGCACCTCAATGTGCTTAGTGTGAGCTATGGAACATAGGGTTCCTCTCAACTTCCAATGCGCTCTCACTATTAGTGAAGATGGTGGTGGCATAAGACTAACCAACACCCAAATCAACCAAAAGGCATCTTAGCCACACGTGGTCAATAGTCGTCGTGAAAGTTGCCCTATACTCAACCTCACAACTAGAAGTGGCCACAGTAGACTCCATCTTGCTCAACCAAGATATGCATGAGCTACCAAGCATGACACAAAAACCACTAATGGACATAGGAGTGTCATAGCAACTAGCCCATCAAAAAAAGCATGTAAATTTGGCAGTAGTGATCCCCCCTTGGGATAGAATAATCCAATTAACCGAGTACCACTCAAGTAGTAAAAGATATGCTTAATTGCTTGCCAATGCTTGACACCTTTGCAATGCATGAACCTACTCATTTGTGAGACAACAAATTGAATATGAGGAAGAGTTATGCATAAATAAATCAGGTATCCAATAGCTTGCTGATAGAGAACAACATCAAATGCATCTCCAACATCATGAAGACTTAACCGTAAACCTGTTTCCATAGGAGTGGTAATAGGTTTGCAATCTTCAAGGTCAAAACATTGTAATAATGTGTCAATATATTTTGTTTGACACAGAGCTATTCCACTATCAACTTCCATAAATTGAATGCCCAAATAATGATGCAAATGTCCCAAATCTGACATCTCAAATGAGGCATGCCAATCAGCCTTAAAATCAGCAATATGCTTCTCATTAGGACCAGTGAGTAGCATGTCATCAGCATAGACAACAAGGATCAGAAGCACATCATTTGCACACTTAATATATAAGGTGCTCTCAATCGGACTATTCTCTAAACCATGTGCAATCAAGTAGGCATGTATATTTTCATATCATGCACGTGGTGCTTGCTTCAAACCACATATTGCCCTTTCAACCTGCAATTTTAATGTCCAACTGATGTACATTCCAACCATGATGGGTTGCAAGTGCACAAATGCTACGAACGGCAGTCATTCGACATGTGGGTGCAAAGGTCTCATCAAAATCAATGCCTCTTTCTTGAGCATAACCTTTTGCAACAAGCCTAGCTTTGTACCTGTCAACTGTTCCGTCAGGTTTACGTTTTAACTTGTATACCCATTTAGTGCCAATTGCCTTTTTGTCAGGAGGCAAATCATATAAAGACAAGGCACCATTCTTCATAATAGCATCATATTCTGATTGCATAGGAGCCATCCAATTTTCTGAATTTTATGCTTCATTAAAAGAGATATGCTCATTCTCATTACAGAGACTAGAGGCAGCCATAGCATAGCAATCTGATGCAAAGGAAGCACTATGAGAGCCTGAATGCTTATGATATGACAAAGATGCATCTAGTTTGCTATCTCATAAAGTTTGCACCAACCATTTAGGCATAGTTTTTGCCTCCTTTATATCATTCCTCTCATCAATAAGTGCATCATGTGAATTTGCATAAAAAATGGAATGAACTATATCATCATGTGGAGTTTGTAAAGGCTGAGAAATTACCTCATTTGGACTAGCACTTGATTGTTCACTTGTAAAAAGAGGAAGCAAAGTGTCATACACATCTTTGGAGCTAACTAATGTCTCCTTAGTACATCAAAGTAATGGCTGAATTGCATCTTCCACAAAAAACATCACGGCTAACCAAAATGCGTTTAGTCCGTGGAGAATACATACGATAGCCTTTGCTTTCAAGATTGTACCCAACAAAAATACATTTCAATGCGTTATCATTCAATTTCCTTTGTTATTGTTCAGGCACTAATGCATATGCCAAACAACCAAAGATACGTAGATCAGCAATAGATGGCTTGAGACCATGCCAAGCCTTAATTGGAGTGATAGACTATAATGTTTTGGTTGGACACCTATTAAGTACATATGTTGTACACATAAAAGCCTCAAGCCAGAAGCTATGTGGTAAAGCTTGACTTGTGACCATACACCTCGCCATCTTCATGAAGGACCTAATCTTTATTTCAACAACTCCATTCTGTTGAGGTGTATACGACACTGTATACTGATTTTTTATCCCACGTTCAGCTAGAAATGCATTAAAATCAGAAGACATATACCCCTCCATCAGAACGGAGGGTGCTGAGTTTACATGCTAACAGATTTCAGCCAAAGCTAGAAACTGTTTGAAGCACAAAAAACACTTCAGACATTGCTTTCAATGGATACACCATGCATGCATGGAAAAATCATTAATGAAAGTCATGAAGTAAAGGTAGTTCCCAAAAGAAGGTGTTTGCATAGGACCACGTACATTACTGTGAAGGGGCTGCAATTTCTTAGTAACTCTAATTGAACCATCTTTTGGGAAGGAGGAAAGCTTTATTTTGCCCAAAATACAACCTTCACGTACATGTTTACACGGTGCCTCAAGTTTGGGCAAAGAGTGAAGGCATAACAAACTAGCAAAATTCAGATGACCAAAGTGTGCATGCCAAAGCTTTGCATAAGAGATAGCCTTAGAATATTGAACTTCACATGTTGAATCATTGTCAGAGTTTGCATAGTCTATGAACTTATACATCCCATAACATAAAATTGCATAGTCTTTGAAAGATCATGAACTCTTCACTTGTTATCAATAAATTTGACAACCAAGCAATCTTGGCTAATGTCGAAATTGACAACATAGTTTTCCTTATCCGTGGTACATACAAAGCATTTGAGAATATGAAAGAACTACCATCAACAATAGTCAAAATGATCTTATCGACTCTCGTTACAAGATAAGAGGAGTTTTTGGCGCATTTGATAATATTCCTTGTAGGGGCATGCTCAAGTGAACTAAAGAAATCGCGTTGCAAGGTAGTATGTTTGGTTGCCCCACTGTCAAAGTACGAAACATCCCAGTCTACTATAGACACACACTCTTCATGAGAAGATTGGTCATAATTGCAAACAATAGTAAATGCTCATTCTTCATTCTGCGCAAGATTAGCAGACTTTGTTTTGGGTGTAGAGGTTTGTGCAACAATCATTCCAACCTCTTTCTTCTGTTCCTCTTTTGGAGCCAGTTTGGACATCTCTTTATGACATGATCATTTCCTTTACAATATTTGCAAAGCAATTTTTTCTTTTTTGTTTTCTTCTCATCTTTGTCATCCTTCTTTGATTGTGCAAAATTATCAGTTTTCTTCTTACGAGTAGATTAGCTCATACCTTGTTCAAAGGTATCACCAAGAATTTATAATGCCCATACCTTGTTCGGGAAGCAGTCTTTGGGACCATAGTGCCTTGGCATGGCAAAAACGTTCAGTACGGACCGGTCGGAAACGGAGTTTCGAAGTTTTCAAAAATTTGGAAATGACAGAGAACAAAAAATTGTATATAATATATATATATATATATATATATATATATATATATATATATATATATATATATATATATATATATATATATATATATATATATATATATATATATATATATATATATATATATATATGTGTGTGTGTGTGTGTGTGTGTATGTATGTATATATGTGTGTGTGTGTAAAATTATATAACTAAGTTTGTTTGCACGCACACATGCATACAAGAGAAAGAGGACCTAACATTGCTCACAAAAATTCATACTTGGTATTCTTTAGATCATGATTCATCTTGCAATAACAGTAATCATTCAAATTTCATAAACGAAATCAAAACACCACTATAGGTGTAAAGTGTATTATCACATCATGTGAAATTTCATATAACTTTCAAAATGATCTCATAATTGATAATTTTGAAGTTCGAATTTGGTTTTTTAAAGAATGGACCTAGAAAAGCGTTTCCGGGCTGGACCATTTCTTGGAAACGTCCGGTCCATTTTGATGACCAGAAACGGCGTTTCTGGGTACTATGTTTGGGACATATTTTGTGTTTATCCTAACTTGATGATATCCTTGCCTGAAATTGAGTTTGGTCAAAAACATTGCTCCATGTAACTTAACAAATCTTCTATCCTAGGCATGGGAAATTTGTTCTTCATCATTAGCTTATTAAGTGCTTTCTAGTCAATGCACATTCTCATGGAGCTGTCCTTTGATACGAACAAAACTCATGTTTCACAAGGGGAATGACTTGGTCTAATGAAACCCCTTTTAAGATAATCTTGTAGTTGACTTTCCACTTAGCTATGTTTGTGGGTGACTAAGGTTTTAGGCTGTTTTGTCCTTAAGATATGCTTGAATTACATACCATTTTTTTAGGGATCACGTCTTAGAATCTTGATTTTTCATGCACTAGTACACTTGAGCTTGTCTCAATTATCTAGGTTCATGTGCTGCATGGTGGAGAATTATCACCATTGACTTCCTAAGGTTTTGCGATGGTGGATGGACAAGCTATGGATCGACATGATTTGTGTTGTAACTTGTAAGTTATGGTAGGTGTTCTAGCCTCCTATGCACTTGAGCAAGTGCTCTGGGGATAGTGGGTGTTTGGACTAGACATTGCCTATCAGCCTCATTTCTTTTTTCCTTTGATTTCATTTGGCCCACCAATTGCCATTGAAGAGGACAATTCGCTGTTCAATATGGTCATGTATAATGGGTTTTAAGCTTTGCAAAAGCATCTTTGTGGTCTTTTCATGTTTGCTATCAACAAACCTCTAAGAAGAGTAAGTCAAATAATTTTAAATTAACAAACTTCTACGAAGAGTAATTCATATGCTTTGAAATCTCCCTTATCTGAATTAAATTGGATGTGAAAATGCATACTTTAATGCTGCTCATGCATAGTATACACACACACACATTCCAATGGATAAAGGAAAAGGTGAATATGACATGGAAGGAGGGAATTTTTTTTCAAAAAACGGTTCATATGAATCACCTTGCCTCAGCTGATCATGGGGATGGTGCTAGAAAAGATATTCTATCCTTAAATCTCATATACATGATATTGTAATTTACTTCCAAACATGTGGATCATGTAACAGAGGCCAGATTTACAGGCTAAAATTGCCTGAATGATCAATCCCAAAAGTGATTGGGCTAGTGGATGGACTCATGGAGCATGTGACACACATGACATCAATGATCATACTAAGCTTATGTAAAAATGAACTGGATGTGTGCATACATGAATACATTGTATTAAATCACCTCTTTGTGACTTTGAAACCTTTTCAGTTTACTATTTTCCAGTTTGACATGCTGTTAATCTTTATAGTAGCCCTGCAGAAATCATTTCACAGCTGTCATAAGAACAGTTGTAATAACATGTACACAACTTGGAACCGTGGCAATCCTGTAGGCATTTTGAGCTCAGAAAGAGGCACTTTTTCACACCTGTAGTGGAACATTCTAGCACTTTGCAGAAAGATATTGCAGTTAGAAATGACTGCAAAATATGTTTATGTTCATAAAACTTAGCATGAGTTTTGATTGGACTATGAATGTACTAGAAAGAGAAGAAAGGAGCATGATAGGTGGAAAGGGGTATGTGACCTCTTTTCCAGTTGTTACTTTTAGTGTGATTGTGGAAGAGAGTTCATTGCTGCAAAACTACAATTATGGGATTGTACTTCCCTCCAAATTTGAAAATTTCAAAATAACTTCTTCAGACTCTTTAAACTAGTAAAATGTTTAGGATTGAAAATAACAAATGATAACTTTTACACGTTTAGATGACCAAGCTTGCAAAATTGGTTAAAAAGGTCATTATACAACTTGCACATGAGGAATGGTCTTGTATAATAGGTATCAGTCACAAAAATTATAAATGCTTAGAAGGATAAAAATTAAGAGCTCCAAAACTTTGTTCTTCCTTATGCAGGGCATCGATATACATAGACATCTTTGTCCTCTGAATTCAGTCTGGAGAAGACCATATGAAAAAGAAGAAAATTAATAGTTTCCTCCTTGCTCCCCTCTCCCCTTCTTGTATGTTTATGTGCTGTATGCGTATGCTATTTTCGTCTTCTTCTCTGCTATTTTTTATTATCGATTGTAATTTATCAAAGAGGGAAGAATGCTATTTAAATATTAGTGTCAGAGAGGCTATATTTGTATAGCTTTCTATGAGAAATTATTATTTATCTTTTTACACATTAGTTTTGTAGAAGTTGCCTCTATAATATTTGGAATTTCAGAGCTTATGTGGCAGGAGGCTTTAGCGTACCTGAGCATAGCATCTGCCACTGGCATTCTTGAACTTTATTCCAATCTTTTATTGTTTAACGCTTTTTATGCTGCAGTGCAGTATTGAAGCCTTTCAGCCGTGTGACCAGGCGTGTTACAGAGCTTTCGGAGGCTCTTGAACGATTATTTCAAAAGTACATTGAACCTGTTCGCAGAGGGATTGTGAAACCAGATGAACAAGGGAAACGAAAATTGTTTTCTTTGATACAACCACACATCACTTCAGCACTTCATCAGACAAGTAGCTTTTTAATTTCTGCACACTCTCCCCAAGTCAATGTTCAAAAGAGACCGTATGGAGATTATGCAGATTTAGGTTTCCAGTTGTCACTCTGCAGCAAGTATCTTCTCATTTCAGCATTCATTTGCTCAAGAAATCCTGCCACTCTGGATGCCACTTTGTTTGACTCAACTGGTGGGAGAAGCAAGAAGCGTCGCAGGTGAGAAACAATCACAAAACCTTTTTTCTTGACAAAGGCAAATGATGCTAATATCTGGGTTGTGTCTTGGTTGGAAAACTTTTGGGGCACATATTTAAACCACAGAAGTTCACAGACTGCAGTAGACAAAAAGGAGATGGACATGCAAGAAAAACTCTTGAAAGGACCTGGAACTTTTCCACTTGAACGACTTTTGGCAATCTTTTCCTGTATTTCTGCAGACTTTTCTGATGATGAAGAAGAGGCAGAGTTGGCTCTGATGGACCATTGTATTGGAGTGAAGGTCTCATCAGACGTTCTGATGCAGATTTCTACGCTGATCAATGCCAATCTTCTATATAAAGGTTCTAGTGACCCATTTGAAGGAGCTCCAAGATATAGGTGCAATGCAAGTGAAGAGCTAATCCAAATGGTATGCCACAAATGTTGTGTCAATGTGGATCACTCACACTGCAAAATGAATGCATAATTTTGGTAACTGCTGTCTACAGGTTTCAAGGAGCATCAACTTCCCACTTTCAAGATATTTGTACAGATTGTAGTTCATCTTACAAGTTAATCTATTAAGATGAATGGCTGAGTGCAAAGCTTCTGCAAAAGGTAGGTGGTAGCTGTATCTCTAAATACTACTATGGCAATTATTGATTGCTTGAAGAAGCCACATCGCCACATCCTTTTTCTCATATGGAGTTGATCAGCCAAGACATATGAAATCAGCCTTATTGGTGTTCTCATTAACACTTCTGGTGATGTTTTTTTAATGCCAGATTGAGAAGACCTTTCATGTTTGAATCGTATTTGACCAAAATAATCCCGTACCTTAATACGGAAAATCAACTCAGTAATTGCAGCTGGAACTGGTGAATGGTCGTCTTTCCTCTTTAACAAAACAAGCATTTTGCTGTCCTCCCTGGACCTTCAGAAAAAGGATTTATCCCTGCCAATGTGGTCATTTATAGCACTTATTCAGTAGCACTTCTTCCACTTTTGCTAGGACTCAGCTAAGGGGCCATAATTCTGAATTGATTGAACTTATATATGCACATACACATAAGCTGCAGTTTAGGATTATGTTTGAAATAGAATTCCAGCAGGTACTTTATGGGTCAGACCATTATACTAATATTTTAGAAGCATAGCTAACAACTGCTTGATGCACTGTGGGTGATGGTCAGGATAGCAGAATCATAGGTTGCCGAATAGGGATCTCCTATTGTAAGAACTTTGCAAATATGTATGATTATAGCTTCTTCATCCTCATCCTGATGAGCATTTTGTGAGTTATCAAATATTTTTATGTATTATTTTTGTTATAGCAGTTTTTGAAGGTTATATTTGATAATAAGTGGCATATGCTCGTATTATTGTAATCAATGTAGCAATAAATGACAATGAATATATGTTCAAGTGTTTTTTTTAAAAATAATGCGAAGTATTTATGAACAGTTATGTGATATATCTATTATAATGCTGCAGCAGCATTTCAAGGATGACCTGATGCATCAGAGTTGTTGTGCATGAAAATGGAATCAATTATCTTGTCATTTCTACCTTGTGATGGTGTCTAACAATAATTTTTCTTGAGTACATGCATGCATGCTGTCACTATGTACATGTTTGTTTTTGCACAGGTGAAGCATATTTAGGAAAAACTGAAATTCAGTGTTGCAGTGTGTATATCACATGAACAAAGATTGCTTAAGTTTGACTCCCTTGATGAATAAAAACAGGTATCCAGTCAATTTTACTATAAATTTTTTTCTTATCTTACATAAATACATATATGCATCATGTATGCATACATACATGTAGTGTATGATGGATAAGGAAGTTGAAGTGTGTGAACTAAAGATTGGTATAAATTTTTATGAGCAAACCCATGGAGGCACAAAGGTAAATTTTCCTTTTTTTTGGCACTTGTGTTTCTTTATGATGAGCTTGTAACCACATATTTATACTTGTAAATGTGGGCGAACTTCGTTTCCTCTCTCTAGTTCAGTCTCTTTGCAAACCACCTCTGATGGGTATGATGCCTAGAAGGCTTCCATCACCAAGCAAATGCCCTTTGCTCTCCTCTCCTCTTCATTTGACTTACATGCTGTAGGGTTATTTGCTGTTGCTAGTATGTCCATATAACTATCTTGCCCACATTCTTGCTTTTTGTAGCCATAATGGTGAGTGCAAGGCCTGTCAGTTGCTCAATGAATCTTGTTTGTCAGAATAATGAATCAAGGAAAAGTAGCATAATGTTTTTCATGCATGCATATGCACGTAAATATTTGTACGTATGCATGGACCTATGCATGTACATTGTATGTATGCACATATGTATCTATGCACATATATATGCATGTAGGTATGCATGTACATAGGCACATACACATGCATGTGCACACATGCATGTACACACATGCACACATGCACGTATGCACACATGTGTTTGTACATATGCATGCACATGCACACATGTACATACATATGCGTGCACATGCACATATGTACATACATATGCATGCACATATGCACGTACATATGCATGCACATATTCATGTACATATGCATGCACATATGCATGCACATGTGCACATACATTTGGACATTCATGCATCCATACATCCATACATCCATACATCCATATACACTTATATGCATATGTAACGTTCATATGTACATGCATATGTATGTACGTACTACATAGATACATACATGGATATGTACGTACATATGTATGTTTATACATGTATACATACATACCTACCTACCTACATACTTTTATATTCAAAACATGGTTCCATTTTTTAAATGTAGAGAGGAGATTTCCGTATGGAACTAATTTTAGAATCGAGGTGTTGTCAATTGAAAAAGTTAAGGATGTTATGAGACACAATGCACTTCAATTAGCCTAAAGCAAGTGGACAGAAGCCATCAAGCAATCCTTCAATAGAGATGATCCGGTAGGCCTAGATAATTGTGCTTGAAGATTAGCATGATGTGGGATTGCCATATGAAGTGAAGTATCTAAAAATGCAGCTAGTAAATAGTCCAAATGATGTTGAATGTAATATAGAAGGTTGAAAATAAACTTTGAAGAAACAATTGTGGATGATTGCAAGAGGATTTCATTGCACCATCTTGTATTGCAATTAATAAGTGCATACCTTATTGCTTCATTTTATGAACCATATTATGCATAAGGAAAGTGTAAGGCATCTCCAACATGTCTTCACATAAAAGCTTTGACGTTCACACCATAGCCCATGGTTCGCCAAAGGAAAACATGATGATCAAATGGCAAACATTTCTTCTAGATAGGAATGTAGTGATGCTTCCCAAGAGATAGGCTTATGTAATTTTGATGTGCATTCAAGGTGGCATTGCAATTTAGAGGAGAGAGAACATGATAATATGTGAAAGCCAAATCATTAACCATTTCTGAAGATTAGCCAACTTCCAATCAATATCTGTTCATAGATCAAGAGAGTGTGGGGAAAACAAACTTTCATTTGTATGTTTTATGATGAGCCATGATTGCCTAAAAGTAGGATCAATGTGAAATCAATTTACCATGAGGAAAGCATAATAATGCCCATTGTGATCAAAACATTCACTTAGACGGAATAACCCTTTTTCTTGAAAATAATGAGCATTAGAACCAAGAGACAAGGCAATGATATGTGCATAAATAGAGTAGTATGACTATTTCAATGGTAAAGAATTACCAACATTTGAATGTTCTCCATCCCATATGAGGAAAGAAAGGAGGTCTTCCATCAGGACTAGAAGGAATTACCAACCTTTGAAGATTTACCATTCTATATGAGGAAACTAGGCATTTTCTTCCATGAGGACAAGAAGATAAAGATGATGGGGGTTGGACCTTTAATAGAGACATGCATGAAGATTTTTGACCATACGTTTGATTCCCATGCCCTTTGACACTAGTATTGTACTAGGACATTATTGTGTTTTGAAAACCAATCGACTTTGTTGAATTTTCATAGGCAATGGGATCAAAGTCTTAGTTATCAAGTATACTTCAAGGTTGTACAATGCTTGTTGAAGGCACATGGAAAAATACAAAACTTCAATTTCTTTGAATGCTTTTAACCTTTATCTCCACTGGCTAGTTTTTACACTTGACCATGGTGGCCATTGAGTTCTACAACAGCCCATGAATTGATTTTGCATATCGAATGGATCTTAAGATAAAGATTTAATGAACAATCAAGAGTTGACTATGAAATGACTTTCAAAAAGGTTTTAGGAGCTCAGTAATAGTTACGTAATCGACATATACTCTAAGAAAATTTGTGCTTGCAGTTCTCGACAACCATACAAGTTGCATGCACTCAATCTGTTATAGGAGTTCCATCATCTTAGACTTTTGCAATTGGCCTTCTTAGTTCTTAAGTATCTACAATGTAATTTTAGCCATCATACAAGTGCTTTGTAGTGAAAAGAATATATGTTCCAACCTTGTTATTCGGTAAAGAGTGGGCAAAAGGGTCATTCCCACTCATTTTGGAAGCTCAATAAGGACAAAGTACCAAAAAATAACACCTCTCTTCTCTTACCTTTATCAGACACAAAGTATTTACTCCTATCAAAAGTAATAGATAAATTAACCTTCAATAATTTAGAGAGAAAAATCAAATTCTTTTGATGTTTGGAACCTAGAGAACATCAATGAGTTGGTATTGTCCACCACTCTTATCTTTAATAAGACTGTTACTATGCCACAAACTTGCTAGTTATTAGCACAAAATAACAAAAATGGCTTAGAAGATAGATGGATGAAAACAAGTTAAGGTTTAGAATGATAGACTTAGAAGCATCACTATCAAACAACCAAACAACAAGCTTTGACTTTTCAAAAGTTAAGTCTTTAATAGTAATTGTGGAAATACAATCTTTATCATAGTCATTGATGGTGTTTGGATTCTAATTTCTCAACTTGTTTATGTTAGATGTTTGATGGTCATCATAATCATCATCTATTGCATTGCTATATGATTTTCTCAATTTTGCTTTTTGAATCTTGCATTCATTAATGACATGATTAGTTTTCTTACAACAAAAACAAATAACTTGTGTTCTTTCATGTAATTTAGATTCTTTAGAATCACCAAGAACACTTAGATCTTTATCATGATTGAACCCATAAGTAGATCCAAACATTGAACTCTTCTTACCTTTTCATTTATCTTTAGCTTTGGTACCTCTTCCCTTTGCTCTAGAAACCAATGCTGGGTCTAAATTTTGCATTAATTCTTGCAAGCCAAGATTGATCATGGACTATTCTTCTTGTAGCAACAAGTTTTGCACAATAGCTCCAAAAATACAACTCTTGAAAATTTTGGCAAAATTTACAAATGATTGCTTTTTCGGCTCTTTGAGGAGAATTTTGGAATGGCTTTTGGCTAGAAACTCTTGGCTATAAAAGACATTGTTGGAGGACTCTTAACGCACTCATGGAGCTCTCTTCATCAAGAGCTTGAGAGAAGGAGGTCTCTCCAACTTGGAGGAGGTGGATTTGTGTTATCTTCATCAACTTCAAGGTGTGCAACAACATATATTTACTGTGGAGATCATAATTCAGCTTTGGAGGTTTTAGGAGTTATTGGACAGATTGCATTCATCAGCTTGTACATCAAGGCATATTCCTATGATATCTTGTAACTTCTATCATGGAATGTAATGGTTATATTTGGAGCATGCCTCCTTTTAGCTCTCTCACATGTCTTCTCTTCATGATAATTTTATTGCCTCTTTGTATCTATATCTAATTTGGGCCTAAAAACCAACAATTGGTATCAAAGTAGGAAAACATAGAGTACATAGAGAATTTGAACACATTTAGGAAGATCAAATCTTCATGATAAGTACAAATCAAGCTGGACTACATCTTCAACAACGGTCATCAAGTCATTAATTTGTATGAAGAAGTTGAGTAATATTTTGAGGAGTTACATTGCAGGAGGGGTGACATTGAAAAAGAACTAAGTAGATTGTAGCTATTTTAGTAGCAACAAAAGATGGACATCCAATATACAAAAAGAAGTGCAAAAAATTCTAGCTTATTGCTAGAATCTTTATGTTATTTGCTAGATTTGCTGGAATCATTAGTAAAAAACAGCTTGGAGAACATTTCTACTTGGATGTGTACCAATGATGTTCAACCATGAGTCAACCTTCATAGTACTTCTTGATCGAGGTGAGAGAACAAGAGCTTTGATCTACATGTTGATGGTTGCAGAGGAAGAATTATGTGAGAAAGGAGGGGTTTTGTATTCTAAATGGAGAAACTTATAAATGATCAACATGTGGTGAATGTAACACCTTCTTGTATGTATGTGTGTGCAATAGGTGTGGATAAGAGCATATAACCTTGATTTGAAAAGGCCTGGCCAACCTTGATGACTTTGGGAGTATGGTTGAGGCTATATTGTATTTAATTACATAGCATCCTATACTTGTCTCTATCCTTCCATGTATTACGTGCTTGAGAAGACGTGTCAAAGGTCCTTGAATGTGCTAGTGGATACTTTGCATGAGCTATGAAAATTATACAGGTACTTATATCTTCAACAACTACAACAAGTAACAAATATACCTATGTTGCATACTCTCTTAGTATCAGGTTAAGAGGGGATTGTTTGAAAATATGGAAAATGTGGCAACCTTCCAATAGGAACCCTACTTGGATGTTTACAAGAAGAAAAAAATTGGTCCTTAAAATGGATAGAAATGATCCATTTCTAGGAAATGGTGAAAAATATATATATTTTTTCTAATCACAAAAATTAGCAAAGTGATTCAATCAACGAAGTTCAATAGCTAGTTGTAAGATGAAAATTTTTGGTAGAGTACTAAACTCGATTAGAAGCTAATACAAAGCTCAAAATAGAGAGTAACAATTCTCATAAAAAGGTAGGTAGTAAAAAAGAATAATGCTTACAAAGCCTTTTATTCTTGCTCTTAGATTGAAGAGTAACTCGTCCAGCCCTGCTTTGATACCAATTTGTTAGCCATAAACCACATATATATGTAGAGAGAAAAGAAGTTATGCATATAGACAAGAGCAATTACATAAGAGAGATGTCAAAGAAATAGACGACTCCATTTATTATAAACATGTACAAGATAGTGATATAATCCAAATATTTAAAAAGTGAACTCACAACACATGTATACATCCTTGACAGCTAGTGTACAAGGCTTAGAGGCCAAAGCAAGATTAGGTCTACTCCAGTCATTCCAAAGCATAGGGATCCTTACTCCTAGCTATTAGGAATTACTTACAAATTGTATATCTCCTACAAGTGTGAGAAGCACATCCTCTAAGAACAATTTCCTCCAATATTTTGTGAGAGGAGAACACTCCTCAAAGCTGATATTTATAGAGAAATAAGACTCCCCTTACATAGGCTTTGGCTAGCGATAACTTTCTTATAAAAGTGTGAAGTAACAATGATCATCTCAATTATTTTGGTAAGATATTTTGGCAGTGGCAAGAATTATATACATGGAAAAAGTTGATGACTTGGTATTCAAATTCTTTCTCCTAACTTTAAGGATGGATTTTGCCCCAATTTTGATTTGTTCTGATTTTAGGGTTTTTTTGCAACAAAATAGGGTTAGGGTTTTGGGGCTCATTTTGGTGTTTTACATGAAGTATTTAGTACTTTTTAAAAGCTCTCAAGGAGGACAACGTGAATGCATGGTCACATTGAAAATTCCCAAATTTGATTTTTCGACCTAATTTTCGATCAATTTTGATTTATGAATTAAATGGACCTAATTTACAAGCTAAGTATGAATGTCCAAAATATTTACAATGATGTGCTTATATATGTGACTAGAAGTTATCAATTTGCTAAAATCCTTACAAAAACTTGTTGATTTTTGAAGCCCACAATCAATATAGAGAGAAAGGGAGAGACACAAGTAGAGACAATGTACAAGAGAGATGACAAAGGAGCAAAATAAGCTCCAAAATAAAACCCTATTATTGCAAAAAGTACTTAGAAAATTGCTTCTCACAAACCCTAGCTAGGTTGAGCTTGAAGAAGCTATGATACAGGATGTACATGAGAGTGTATGAGCCTCCTATTATATAGAGTTTGGATCTCTTGGAAAAAAGCTAAAAATCAGCTCAAAACATCCCAAATTGCAGTCATGCAGGATTTCATTGCAAAAAGTGGGGGTGAGTTTTTTTCTTAATTTTTAAGATGTTTTAGTTTGCTTTTGATGCTTTTGGATTAAATAGATCTTAACCATACAATCATATTTTTTTGTAGAGTAAGTTTGGGCCCTTGGTTCAAAATTTGATGAAAAGCATATTTTAACTTGAAATTAAGGTTTGGCTTTTGAACCCTCAAATCTTTTTCAACTTTAACATATGATATATCATTGATAAAAATTTTACATATTTTGATCAAAGGTTACCTTTTGTTGATCAGTCTGTGACCTTGAACATTGTTGAAAATATGAGTGACACTCTTGTGGAATGTTCATTTCCAACAATCCACTCCTACCCTGACACAAGGGGAATATGCCAAGTAGGTATATAATGCTAGCTGGCAAAAAAGTTGTTGTAGGTACATATAAAAAATCATGCCAATGTCTATAAAAATACAACAAGACTTTGTACATGAAAAGCACTCCATATCACAAATGAAACGAAAACTCAAAAACTTTTCCCAAACGCTTCTAAAACAGGTACTACTTGGAAGGATAGAGACAAATATAAGGAAAGAAATAGAATATAGACTTAAACACACTTTCTCAACTATCAAAGTTGATCAAGATTTTCAAATCAAGATCATATGTCCTTATCCATACCTATGTGACAAAAAAAACAAGATGGTATGGTTTGACATGAATAGTTGATGGATGAAGTAGTGTCATCATCCACTCCAGCAATGTCATCTTGAAAATTTTCTTCTCAATATTTGTATCAACATGTTTATTTTTGAAACAAAATTATGTTTTATGTGTTTTTTAGGACAAATTTTGCATGGGCTAATAATAAAACAATCTGCCTCTTTGTGGGTTTTTTTTCCACAATGCTTGCATTTCTTGAATTTTCTAACTTTTGTTGTATATGGAATTCCATTGAGGTTTTCATGTGTCCTTAAATTCTTCTCCTCCTTTTGGATTATTGCCATTATTCTATCCGGATTGGGATTTGTTTTATTTTGTAGAATAGTGATAACCATACTATATGTAAGAGGTAAACTCTTCATAAGGACCCCTAGTGCAATTGGTTATGAAATTAGATTGTTCATTCTAGCCAATTGTGCTAAATAACTTTTAAACTTGCTCAAATTCTTTGCCATTGATGTTGAGCCCTTCATTTCTAATTAGAAGAAGGATATAAGAAGTGATATAAGAGATTGCTTTGTCCTTGTGCCAAATAATCATTCTAACTTTATCCATGCTTCTCTTGCAATTTTAATGGTTGAAAAATGATGGACGAACTCATTACTTAGGCTCATACCTATAGTTGAAAAAGATTTTCTATTTCTAGATAAAGCTTATGGACTTGGTCCTTGATCTACAGGTAAAGTGATAGCCCCTCCTACTTTGGTACTTCTCCTCCACCACATGAGCTTGATTCAAATAGTAGTCCTTTGTAGTAGTTGTGGATAGTCCATGACCTCCATGCTCAAGTCTTCAACAACAACTTCATCCCATAGATCAATGATCATAAAATAATATTGCAACCTTGTTTTCCAAGTGTGAAAATTATCACCCTTGAATGTATCTACCATGACCATGGAGTTCATTGCCATATATCTAACTTAAGCAAGTCAATATACTTAAGTAAAGTCTCTTAAAACACTCTCCAACAGACTTGCTTGATACCAATGGTTGGTTTTTGAAGCCCATAATCAATATAGAGAGAGTATGGAGAGAGAAACTCTAGGGATACAAGTAGAGAAAATGTGTAGAGAGATGATAAATGATCAAAATAAGCTCCAAAATAAAACCTTAATATTGCAAAAATACTTAAAAAGTTGCTTCTCACAAACCCTAGGTAGGTTGAGCTTGAAGAAGCTATGAAATAACATGTATATGGGAGTGTATGAGCCTCCCATTATATAGAGTTTGTCTCTTTTAAGAAAAAAATAAAAATTGGCTCAGAAAATCCCAAACTGCAATCACACAGGATTTTTGTCGCAAAAAGAAGGGGTGAGTTTCTTTCTTATTTTTGACAATTTTCTAGTTTTTTTTTTGATGCTTTTGGATCAAATAAATATTAGCCATACAATCATAGGCCTTGCTTTGAAATTTGATGAAAATCATATTTTAACCTAAAACTAGGGTTTGATTTTTAATCTTTGAATCTTTTCCATATTTAGGATATGATGTATCATTGGATAGATCTTGAATAGCACTTTCCAAATATGTGGAAAAAAAACTGCATATTTTTTTTACCAAAGTTGGCCTTTTTTTGAACGGCCTTCGACCTTGAAAATTTCAAAAAATATGAATGAACCTCTTGCGTAGCTTCATTTCCAACATAAGTGACTTATATTGATCTGATTTGCATAAATAGGAAGGTGAAAAATCATGAAAAATGCTATATCTTTGCAAAAAAGAAACGAGAAAAAGATGAAATTGTTTGCAATATAAATGAAGATGTCATGTCCGAGGAAAACATTTTCTTATTTCCAAGGTTTCTTTTTTTTTAATGATTTTTATTGCTTTGGTTAGGTATGACTCGTAAGTGTCTAATAGGAAGTGTGTAGAAATTCATTGTGAAGTTTTAAGTCATATGATACTAGTTTATCAAATGGTGCACGTTTGTCTCTAGACACAATCAATGGTAGAAAATTAGTTCTTTTAGGCTATCTTTTCATGATCATAAATCACTCATTACATAGCCATTTCAAATGATTTTTAGTTCATTTCAAAGTTATTTAAGTGAAATAGGATGGCCGGAAGTTTTATGATCATGAAATGGTGCACCTATCTCTTTGTAAAAACTTAAAGTGAGAGAGTTGAAATTGTTTGCAATATAAGTTGAAATAGCATGTCTTGGAAATGCATCTCCTCTTTGCTAAAGTACCCAATTATGATGATTTCAATTGATTTGTCTAAGTATAATTGTATAACAAAGGTATACAAAAATTGAGTATGGAATTTTAAATGAATTGATACAAGTTTATCAAATGGTGCACCTTTACCTTTGCACACAATTTGTAGTAAACAAATTAATGTACTCAAGTAGAATGATTTAAATTGATTTGTGTAAGTATAAGTGTCTAAAAAAGGTGTATAAATATTAAGTATGGGATTCTAAACGATTTGATACAAGTTTAGAAAATGGTACCACTATACTTTTTCACACAATTGGAAATGCATCTCCTCTTTGCTCAAATACCCATTTATAATGATTTCAATTGGTTCGTGTAAATAGAAGTGTCTAACAAAGGTGTATAAAAATTCAGTATGGAATTCTAAAAGATTTGATACAAGTTTATCAAATGGTGCACCTATACCTTTGCACACAATTGATAGTAAACAAATTAATGTATGCCATCTTAGCATGATCATAACTCCCTCATTACATAATCATTTTGAACCTTTTTTCATTGTAAAGGCATTTTGGTGCATGAAGATGATGCTAAATTTCATGATGCAACTCCTAATGAGTTGATAACAATTCATGAAATAGCACACCTCTCTCTAACTAGAAGAGGGAAAGTTGAAATTATAATTTGAAATGGAATGTCTTGTAAGTTGTAAATATAGTTTTTCTTTGATAATTTCAATTGCTTTGGGTAGGTATAAGTTTCTATTTAATGTGTGTGAAAAGTCATTATGAAATTCTAAACCATTTGATAGTAGCTTAGAAAATGATACACTTATATTTCAGCTCCAATAGGTAACAAGCAAGTTGACATAGATTGTATTGCCATAATCATAGTTCTCTCATTACATAATCATTTTTGAATGATTTTTAGTTTTATTGCAAATGTATCTAATTGCACTAGGATGGTGCAATGCTATATGATCTAACTCTTAATGAGTTAGTACGAGTTCATGAAATGATGCACCTCTCTCTTTGAATTAGAAGAGAGTTGAAATTGTTTGTAGTTGAAATGACATTTCTTATGAATACAATTTCTCTTTGCTCAAGGGCTCATTTGTAATGATTTCAATTGCTAAGTATAAATTTCTACTAAAGGTTAAAATTCATTGTAAAATTTTGAAGTATTTGATTCTAGTTTATCAAATCGGAAGTTCATTCCTATGTATTGCATGTGGATATGAGCATGGATGCATACGATTTTCATTCCTAAGTAAGTTTTAGATGCTCTTTAGATAATTAATAAGATTTCATGATATCATTGTTTTTGGTTTATGATTATATGAGAAGTAAAATGTTTAAATACATTATTTTATACAATACATGCATGGATTAGAATAATTTTAAGCATGCAAGAGTGATTTTTAGTTTGCATGGGAATTTTACAGAGTGATTTCATGATTATCAAGGGGGTATAAGGAAATAGTATGTCTATGAACAAAAATCTTTTTGAGAAGCAATATGGATTAGGAATCATTATTACTTACATTTCATCTATAAAAAAAGATTATTTTTTGGCATTTTTTTTTGAGATGCTTAACTTTTGTATATTAATTTATATGAAGGATTTCATAAAATTTATTGGAGGATGAAGTTATAATTTTTTTGGTATATGCAAAAGAGGACACTATAGTGTCTTCTTTTGGTACAAAACTAGTGTTAATGTATACGAGGCCATTGTCAATGAAATCTTGTACATGAATTTCCATATAAAATTACATCTTCCACTAGACATGTTCAGAAAATCCTAATTTTGCAAAACTTATTTTCCCAAATTTTGTATATCCTAATTTTATCCCCAAAATTTTTAGTCCCCAAAATTTCTAAAAACCCCAAGATTTTATGAAAACTCATCTTATGTTGAAGATATATTTATGCCAAATGTTAAGGGCTTACTAACTAAAATTAGATAACTTTGGGATTTTTTTTCAGTGAAGCTAAGCTTATATCTCTATATTTAGTGTACACAACTAATTTAGATATCTAATGCAACCACTATCCTTATGATTAGGAACATCAATGTAACCAAATTTTGTTCCGTAAGATCATCAACATATTTTAAGTTCATCTGTAGTAGCAATGTAATTTTGTTCCCAATATATTCTATGTCTTCTCTATGTGTTCTGAATTCTCTATTGCAAAAGAATTCTCACAATCACACATTTCTTGCATAGAACAAAGAAAGTTTTTAAAATGCATAATTGCAAGAAATCTTTGCCTTGAAGGCCATTATAGGAGATCAAGTATGTTTTCTTAAAACAAATGCATACAAATAATTGCATTGTTGACTTTCAATGCTTGACACATGTGTTGCATGTGCTGTGAGCCATATGTTTGTGAAAGGCTAAAGCTTAACATCACTAACATGTGATTTAACTCATGAATTAGCTATCATGAAAATGTCCCAAGAATGGAAATAGTGAATATGTTCCAATCAAGCCCAAGCATGAGGGTGAAAGTGAGTGATATGTAAAACCAAGTGAAGTAGGATATTTTTTTAGGTCAAAGATCCAAAAAACTCACAACTTGGATACATTGCTGCCATAATATTGAATTTGCAAAGTGCATATAAAAACACTAGGAGACGAATCCTATGGACAATCAACCATATTGAGCTTCGAAAAACCATATTGAGCATAGGCATAATGAGAGCATGCTCAAGAAAGTAAGGACTACAATTCCATTTGGCCTACATAGAAATTATATCTATACAGATTAGGAAGAAGTGAGTTTGACCATTCCATGGAAACGTGCAAGCAAGTAGCATTCTAGATGGGTTTTAGAAAATGAAATCAAGTTTCAATGAGCAATGAAAGATATAAAGGCATCTCAAACAAGAAGGAAACGGGAAACCAGCATATGCAATCCAAAAGTCTCTGAAAGTTTCATGAGAGCCTTATTTATAGTGTAACATGAGTAGCATTGTCTTTGGCCTAATGTGGCATAGACCACTTACTCTTTCCTTCAATTGATATTGCCATTTCCAATCTCTTGTAGGTGTAAGGATGTACATATCTAGTCTATGGTGTGTTATACTCCATGACCTGTGTGTCATCATGCAACTCAAGATGATCACAAAACCATCCTCTGGGAGGTGGAGATGCTCTCAAAGAAATACTCAACAGAGGAAGTCTTAGTCATTTCCTGGTGTTGAATTGAACCAAGTCTTGCTATATAGGTCTAGCAATCTTTGTTTGAGTGAGGTAGGCACACCATTATCCATACAGATAATCAAATAATTTGATCACATGCATTGCTCAGAGAAGATATCGGTTGCTCTGTGACACTTTGGAATGTCATTAGAAGTGAAGCTTTTTGGAAAATTTGGAAGGAAATATGCGTAACGAACGCAAAAAGAACTATGGGAGTGGTCTTTAGAGAGATCCCTTAATTGTTGTACAACCTGTGTAGTTACCTTGATCTTTAATGTACTTGAGAGTTGTAGAAATGATATGAACAAATCTATCATGCCATAATTTCATGTTCTCATAAGGTGTAGAAGACCTGACAACATTAGCATGACAATTTTTTTCACAAAAAAAACATTCCACTTGTCTTTTCATCTTACAAAATGCACTACTTCTCATTTGGAGTGAGGATCTAGCACGAATCTTTCTTAAAAATGACTTTGTAACCATATGATGAGAAAGTAGAAATGGACAATAAAGTCTTCTTGATTTTTTATAGATATAGAACATTAGAAATAGTGAAATTCCCACTTGCCATGGATTTTAGGTTAGCTTCTCCAACACATACAACATCTAGAACATGACCATCTACTATGGTCACCCTTCTTCCAACCTATCATATGCTTAGTAGTGCTAGAATAAAAAATACATGGGTTTTTTTTTTTTGAGATTGCATTTAATGCTACTTGATCAAAATCTATTTCCTCAATACTTACACATGCATACGATTCTTCATTTAAAGACATAGGTTTTGAACCTTGTCTAGTATTACTTTCTGATGATTTTTTCTTCTCATTAAAAATCCTCTTTTTGCATTCTGCTATGTAATGTTGAGGATTCTTGCTTTAATGGAATATAGCTTACTTTGAGGTGAATTTAGTGGCACTAGAATTATGTTTAGGAGTGGTAGAAGTACAGGAACTAGACATGGTAGAAGACTTTGAACTAGAAGAGTTTCTTTCCTTTTTATTTTGTTGACTCTTCCTCTCCTTCTTTGTTGTCTCCTTTTTCTTCTTTGCTTTGGATGATGACACCATAGCTTCATCATTCTCTTCCATACTCTTCTGTTGTTCTTCATCTTGAAGTAACATGACTTGCAACTTTTCAATTGGTATTTCTCTCTCTTGTAGAGAGCGAAAGACTAGCAAGGTTCTTGCTCTAATAGTTATTCTCTAATTCCAACCAAGCTTGGCAAGAGGATCTGCATTACGTGATCTATGGAATGATATTCCTCTTGACTCCCATAGCAATAAATGAGAGTGCTTGTGCATATCTTCAATCTCATGTGGACTACTCTTCTATAGGTTCAATTTGCATCTGTCTCCCTTCGTATGTGGTTGATGATGTAATCTCCTCTTCTTGCTCTTCAATCTATTGAGCAGAAATTGGTATAGTAGCTCTCTTGGATGAAGATGCGACATCTTCATTTTCTTGTATTCTTTTGGGGTACTTTCCATTAAAAATGTTCCATAAGTCCTTGGAAACGAGCAAATTCATCATCATAAAACTCCACATTGGATAATCAGACATTCCATCAAGTTTGTATTCTTGCTCAAGTCTATAGTCACTCATCTTGAATTAAGGGTGCATGTCAACTATGCTCTCATACTAAATGTTGGAAGTGTGGTAGACCCAAAAATAATCATAGATTAAATCCAAGATCTTTCCAACACTTGACCTTAACTCATAACTTACGTTTACTTGATCAAGAGAGATAAACGATAATATAGAGAGATAACAAGACAATCATAAAAGTGAAGCACCTTAATGCTACTACACATATTAATAAATGCAAAATACTAATATACAATGTGGGTATGATACAAAAATCTGAATATAGGTTGAATCTAAGAGTTCTAGTTACAAAAGGTAATGTGTGAGGATCTAAGAGATATTATGTGAGTGCATATGTACAAAAACAAGGATCTAAACTATCCAAAACATTTGTTACAACAAACCCTGATATCGAATTAAGTATTCTCTCATGTAGAGTAGAAGCAATGGTTATTTCTCATGATTAAGTGGTAGGTAAACACCTCAAACAATAGTAGCATGTGAAGAAACCCTAAACTAGAAGCCACAACTCTCCAAAAATAGCATGCACACTAGGGAGTGTGAAGACAAACAAAGGTAAACTACCAAAATCTCCTTCAAATCTGCATATAGACCTCCAGGGGTCCCTCCTAGCTCTTAACCCTAGAGCTTAAGCTTGTATAGATTCAAGAAGTGATGTCTTATGAAGATCTAATGACCCTCTTTATATAGATTTTTGATTACCTACGAAAATCAATGTGAAAAGCATGAAAAGTTATGAAAGAACCTAATGAAAAGAAATGATTTATTTGAAAAGAAACTTGAAAAGTAGAATAAGGGTTTGAATTTTGGTTGAATTTCATGTGTGAAATGGAAAGGTGTTATATATCATTAGAAATCTCTTAATGAGAATTAGTGTTGTTGGAAGTTTTGGCAAATTTGACCATTCTAGCATTGTTTTCCAACAGAACCTTCATCTCTATATTATCTTGTCTATTCTCTCTCATGTCGCTTGTTCATTTTTGTCTCTATACTGATTGTGGGCCTTAAAAACCAACCTAATCTTCATTTTCCTATAAAAATTCTCTTTTGCATGAAATCAGATTCTCAATGTAGACTATTTTATCTAGTTATCCAACCTCAATCAATATCCTCTATGAGTTTGACCTAATTTGGCCCATTTTTTACCATATTTTTGACCAAAGTTTACCATATTTGTTTTTTCCAAAATCGAAATTTTTTTGGAATGCTACAAAAATATTGTGAAGAGAGATGGTGGATGCAATCCAAAGATGAGTTGGTGCTGCTACAACCAGCTTCACACCAGCCAACTGAGACTTCAGAGTTGATTAGTAGGCCCTTTGAGCTTCCTAAATCCACCAAAATATCAGCCAAGTACTTTGGAACATGTATCCCAAAAGTTTAAGTCAAGACAGACTAGTTGCGAAATGACTAGCTCCCAAAACTTGCTATTTTTGGACATACACCTGCTAGAAAAACTGAACAGTGCTCTCAACCTGATAGGAATTAGACAAATTCCTTTTGGGCATAGCAAATAGACTTAGCAATCTTCCCAATCCAAGTTAAAACACTTCAAGTGATGGACTGAGCACTGAGAAGAAGATTCATCAATTTCTCGAACATGCCCACCATTCTCGGGACTCTACAGAGATAGACCAGTGAGAAGTAAAATGCAGATATCTCCAAATCTTTATATCCAATGACCATAGAAATTGATATGCAGAAACTAGACAGTAAGAGCTATCCAAGGCACATTAAAACACTGAAAAATGTTGAGTAGAACTCGAGATATGACCTTCTGACGTTACTGCTCTGAGTGAGTATAGCACAGAACAAAACAGAGAAGTAAATAATGACAAATGTATAGATTCACATATGATTACAACCACATTGGCAATGAATCTTTGCACAATGGGAGTAGAATGATAGAGCTATGGAGTAAGCTCTTCAATCTCTACAAAATGGCATAAAGTGGTCACGTACAAGGCTTGCTAATCGCCTCTTCCTTCTTTCTCTTTTTATAGCTATCCTTGGAGGGAGTTTTGAATTCGAATTCGAATGGCTCCACCTAAAAGTGATCCCCAAAGTTAGAAGATATTCCCTCAGCTCAAAAATTCGTGGTTTTAGGTAGTTAGAGCCACGAATTTTCTTTTACATCATGCATGAGGTAAGCCATCCTTTTCCTTAATCTTTTTTCAATTACAAGAGATAAAAATGAACTCTTTTACAAGAGGTGTTCACATGACTACACATGTGACTTACAAATGATCATAATATCAAGCATATCAAGCATGTAGGATTGGTTAAACTGCACCAACAGCTCCCCCTCAAGCCTAACATGGTTGGCCTCCAAATAATTCTTCAATTGTCCTTGATTTCCTGCAAGCCAATCATCAACTTGCATCTACTTAACTTTGTACCATCAAGAGCTTTAGTCAACATGTTTGCACATTGCATATCTGTAGAGACATAGGATAGTTGAATATCCTTGCTCATTAGCTTCTCCCTTACATAATGGTAGTGGACTTCAATATGCTTGGTTCTAGCATGGTATACCGGATTAGATGCTAGATGTAGTGAGCTTGTGTTGTCACCAAAAATGTGAGGTGTTGAAGAATGAAGTCCAAGATCTATCTACAAAGACTTTAACCACATGATTTCTTGAGTTGCATTAGCCAAACCTTTATATTCTACTTCAATAGAAGATAATGCCACGGTTGGTTGCTTCTTCGATGACCAAGAAATGATTTTTGAACCTGCAAACGATATATACCCGGATGTGCTTCTTCTATCATCTCTAGATCCAACCCAATTTGCATCTGAGTAGACCTTTAGCTCAATATCTGAAGTATATGAATAGAACAAACCTTCATTCATGGTCCCCTTTAGGTACTTGAGGACTCTCTTGGCCGCTTCCATATGTGGTCTTCTCGGCTTATGCATAAACTGACTCAATATGCTAACACTATAGCATATATCCACCCTTGTGAGATTTGAATAATTCAAACTTCCAACCAAGCTTTGATAGCTTGTGACGTCTTCAAATGGCTCTCCTTCATAAGCACTAAGCTTATGATTTTTCTCCATAGGTGTACCTGCACACTTGGTATTTTCCATCTTGAACTTGACGAGCATGTCATGCACATACTTCCTTTGTGTTATGTATATACCTGAATCTATGTAGATTAACTAGATTAACTCCAATCCAAGAAAATAAGTGAGTGGTCCGAGGTCACTTATTTTGAACTCCTCCTTCATTTGAGTCTTTACCTGTTTGATTCCTTCAAGATCATTGCCTGTGATAGTAATATCATCAACATACACACATAAATAGATCACTTCAGATCCATTCCTCTTTATGAACAAAGAGGTATCCACCTTGCTAGCTTTGAATCCTTGGTCTTGCAAATAAGCCACCAATCTGAACTCTTGGAGCTTGCTTCAATCCATACAAAGCTTTCTTTAGTTTGCATACATAGTTAGGATGATGTGCATCCTCATATCCAGGAGGTTGTGCCATATAGACTTCCTCAAAAATCCATTCATTCAAGAAAGCATTCTTTACATCAAGTTGATAGAGCTTCCAATTTCTAGATGCAGCAAGACTAATGAGAACCCTGATTGTAGGCATTTTTGCAACAGGAGAGAAAGTCTCCTCATAATCAATACCATGGGTTTGAGCGAACCCTTTAGCAACTAATCTTGCTTTGTGTCTATTTATACTTCCATCTGGATTCCTCTTGATATTGTATATCCATCGAGATCCAATTACCTTCATAGATGGCTTGTTAGGTAAAAGCTCCCAAGTGTCATTCTCCTTCAAGGCTTCCATTTCTTCATCCATTGCATCTCTCCACGCTTTCTTGCTTTGTGCTTCTTCGAATGTGGTAGGTTCTTCATTGGTTGAATCCTTTGCAATGTAGATTGAGTGCTTGGTGACCAAAGAAGTATCATAACCAAACCTCTCTGGTTTCTTCTTCTCCCTTGAAGACCTTCTAAGTGGTTGATGTGAGCTCTCGGGTCCATATGTAGCATCCTCCATCTTTGCTTTACCTTTGTTCTTCCATAGCTTTAGTCTTTCCAATTCTTCTAGGTCAATACCCGAATCACTTTCTTCAATCTGCTTTGGCTCCTTTGGTTGAAGTGATGGAAAATCTTCATCCCAGTCATAAGGCAGCTTCACTTTCCTGTCATCATCAAACCATGATTTGTTTTCATAAAAAATTACATCTCTACTCACAGAAAATCCTTTATTGGTTTGATTGTACAATCTATATCCTTTTTGGTTTTGATCATAACCAATGAATACACACTTCTCTGCCTTGGGATCCAATTTCCCTCTTACTTGAGAAGGAATGTGAGCATAGGCTACGCATCCAAAGATTTTACAATGCTCTAGACTAGGTCTTCTTCCATTCCACACTTCATATGGAGTGGTTCCATCTAGTGACTTACATGGAAGTCTATTTATGAGATATGTGGCTGTAGACACAGCCTCTGCCCATAGGTAGTTTGGCAATCCCTTTTCGTTGAGCATGGACCTTGCAGCTTCAACAATAGCTCTGTTCCTCCTCTCTGCTACACCATTGAGTTCGGGTGTATACCTTGTAGTGACTTCCCTTTTAATGCCTCTTTCATGCAAGAAGGCATCAAACTCAGAAGAGAAGTATTCTCTTCCACCATCTGATCTGAGTCGTTTCGAAGTCCTACCTGTTTGGTTTTCAACAAGAGCAATATACTTCTTAAAGCAATTAAACACTTCATCCTTGTGCTTCATAAAAAATAGAATGGTCCACCTGCTAGAATCATCTATGAAAGACACATAATATCTTGAGCCTGATATAGATGGCTCCTTACTTGGACCCCACACATCCGTGTGCACTAGATCCAAAGGATTTTGATACATATATCCTTTCCTATTGAAAGGTTGTCTATAAGCCTTGCCGAGTTGACAAGCTTCACACTTATAAATCATGTGTGGCCTTGTGATATTAGGCAAACCAAGTACACTTTGGTCCCTGCAAATTTGTTTGAGTGTGCTCTCACCAATGTGAGCAAGCCTTTTGTGCCATATCTCCAACTCTGTTAGAGTTTGAGATCCATAGCTAAACAAAGCTATGTTCTTTGTATCTTCCACTTCTAAAGTGAAAAGCCTTCCTGTCTTTTGTCCTTTGGCAATCCTTCTAAAGCCTTGCCTTGGGTCTTCAACATATGCTCCAAATCGGTTGAATCTAACCTGCAATCCTTTTTCAACAATCTGTCCAACACTTATTAAAATTTTGGTAATTGTAGGGACATACAAGACTTTGCTTAAGAGGTTCATATTCCCATCTGATGTCTTCACATTACCTATCTTCTCCACTGAGTGCTTTGTGTCATCTCCTGTCTGCACTTCATGCTTGTTATGAGGATCTTCCAAATTAGAAAGTAAAGCCACATTTCTTGCTACATGGTTTGAGCATCCGGAATCAATGTAAAATATGTGATCATCATCCTTACCCTTCTTCACTGATAGATTCATAATCAATAATGAATCTTCTTGACTTTGGTCCTCTGCATAGTTATTGTAGTCTCTTCTTCCTCTATGGCCACTTTGATAGTTGTTATTGTTTTAATTGTTGTTGTTGTTGTAGCCTCCATTGTATCTGCCTCTATTTGATCCATAGCCACCTCTATTGAATCCTCTTCCTCTTGAGTTCCTCGAGTTCCTGAAACATTCTTCAGTAGTATGGTTAGATAAGCCACATATGTTGCAAGGTTGAGATGATTGGAATCTCCCCCTGCCTTACTTTCCACTTCTGCCTCTTCCTCTAGCTCTTCCTCTACCTGCAAAGTTTGCTTGAAAAGAGCTACCTTCATCTTCATTCTTCCTATTCTTTGACTTTTCCTTGACCTTAGCTTTATCAGAATATAAGGCAGAAGTTTGATTACCTCTTGAGGACTCACCACCTTTGCTAATCTTTGCTTCATGAGTGAAGAGTTGGCCCATGAGTGTGTTGAGGTCGGGTACATGCATATCCATGTATAAATCCATGGCTATTGTGAATGACTCCCACTTGTCGTCTGCTTTGATTCCATTTGTGATTTTTCTAATAATTTGCTCCTCTTTAATTACCTCTCCAATGCTTCCAAGTTGGTCGGAAATCTCCTTCATCTTTGTGACATAATCAGTCACATTTTGCTTCAGGCTTTTCTTTATTGTTGTGAACTCCATCCACAATTGGTTCTTCCTTGCTCGAGTGTTGGAAGAGAAGAGAGAAGCACGTGCATTCCAGGTCTCTCTTGATGTCTTGCATCCCTTGACATGAGGTAAAAGAAAATCAGAGATTGAGTTTAGAATATAGGACCTTGCAAGTGCATCCTTTGAACACCAATTCGAAAGTCCTTCCACTTCTTCATGTGATGGTTGCCCTTTGTTCCTCATGGTTGGCATTGCTTCATCTCCGGATATGAATCCATATAGATTCCTCCCTTGAAGGTAAGCCTCCATCCTTAGAGACCATGCCGGGTAGTTGTTTCGATCCAATTTGTCAATTGTTGATGGAAATCCATCTCCCATGTTGCTTGACTATGCTCTGATACCACTGTGAGGAGAGATGGTGGATGCAATCCAAGATGAGTTGGTGCTGCTACAACCAGCTTCACACCAGCCAACTGAGACTTCAGAGTTGATTAGTAGACCCTTTGAGCTTCCTAAATCCACCAAAATATCAGCCAAGTATTTTGGAACATGTATCCCAAGAGTTTATGGCAAGACAGACTAGTTGCGAAATGACTAGCTCCCAAAACTTGCTATTTTTGGACATACACCTGCTGGAAAAACTGAATAGTGCTCTCAAACTGATAGGAATTAGACAAATTACTTTTGGGCATAGCAAATAGACTTAGCAAGCTTTTCAATCCAAGTTAAAACACTTCAAATGATGGACTGAGCACTGAGAAAAAGATTCATCAATTTCTGGAACATGCCCACCATTCTCGGGACTCTGTAGAGATAGACCAGTGAGCGGTAAAATGCAGATATCTCCAAATCTGTATATCCAATGACCATGAAAATTGATATGAAAAAAACTAGAGAGTAAGAGCTATTCAACGAATGTTAAAGCACTGAAAATTGTTGAGTAGAACTCGAGATATGACCTTCTGAAGTTACTACTCTGAGTGAGTATAGCAGAGAACAAAACAGAGAAGTAAATAATGACAAATGTATAGATTCACATATGATTACAACCACATTGGCAATGAATCTTTGCACAATGGGAGTAGAATGATAGAGCTATGGAGTAAGCTCTTCAATCTCTACAAAAGGACATGAAGTGGTCACGTACAAGGCTTGCTAATCGCCTCTTCCTTCTTGCTCTTTTTATAGCTATTCATGGAGGGAGTTTTGAATTCGAACGGCTCCACCTAAAAGTGATTTTCAAAGTTAGGAGATATTCCTTCAGCTCAAAAATTCATGGTTTTAGGTAGTTAGAGCCACGAATTTGATTTTACATCATGGTTGAGGTAAGCCATCCTTTTCCTTTTTCTTTTTTCAATTACAAGAGATAAAAATGAACTCTTTTACAAGAGCTGTTCACATGACTACACATGTGACTTACAAATGATCATAATATCAAGCATATCAAGCATGTAGGCTTGGTTAAAATGCACCAACAAATATAAGCACCTCCACTTGTGGGAGGTTGCTTTTTTAACATTTTCAAACTTTATTATAGAAATAAGGGTTTTTGTTTTGACTTAGAATTTGCTAAGAAATACCATAGTGTTATGTATGGTTGGTGTTGGAGTTAGACGTCTGAGGAAGCACACGAACAGCACAAGGAAGAAGAAGAATCATGGAGCACAACACACAAGACTGAATGTATTACTAGAGAATGTGTAAAGATAAGTGGCCCATTGTTGGAGCAAGTCTATGACAAGCCTAAGTATTGGCTTGAGTCTCACAAAGTCTTAGAAGAAGCTTTAAAAAGAAGACTATGTAAAGTTCACTTGTGAACTACCTCTTGTAACTTTTGAAGAGTTTACTTAATGTAAAAGTAAGAGAATCTTAAGTGGTTGAGTCCACTTGATCAAGAATGGAAAGAGGAGCCACGAATTCGTGATTTGTGGTAGGTAGAGAATCAAATCAATCATTGATTGATTGGAGAGTGATTGAGGGAAGTTAGCCTCCCAAACTCAACTATAAATAGATGGCAGTTTTAGTCGTGGTTAGAGAGACCTATGTGAAGACCTCCAAGAGCTGAGCTTTATGCCATATCAAGGTGTGATTACAAGGCACACATATGTATCAGTAAGTCATTGTATTGTACAAGCAATATACTTTCATTTTCATGATTATTTGAGTTCATCTTTCCATGTTCTTGTGAAGTGTACTACTCACTGCCATTAATCTCAGTTTTCTCAGTCAGCTTGCAGAGATGTTTTCTCTGAGCTTGGTGCATCATTTTCAGTGATTTAACTTGGTAAAGTTAGCTCTATAAGTCTGATATATGCTCACAAATTTGCATATCATTTGGATGTTGCAATCTTCAGTTATGTTCATTTGAAGTCAACAGGGTCTATTCATCTTCACCTCTCTGTCAGGTACCCGACTTTTTTACTCATCTTGTCAGAGCCATTTCTCAGTGGTTACTTATCCAAATTCAGTGATTTAAAGCTTGTTGGATTCAACTTACTGTCTAGTATAACTATACAAATTTTCATAATCATTGAATTTCTACATTTTGAGTTATGGTGATTTTTCTGCTCACTGGTCTATTTCTGTAGCAGCCTGTGAAAATCGGGATGATGTCATCACTTGTTAAAACTCATTCTCAGTGTGTGGTTTATTATTTTTGATGAGATTACTCTTGAAAGTTAGCTCTTTAAGTTACCTAGACTTCCCCAAGAGGAATTAAGCTAATTGCTGCTGTGCTCAGAGAATTATGTAAAACACTAGGCAGGTGTATGAACCAAGAATAGCAAGTTTTCACCTCTGAGCTAACTCCAACTTATCTGTTTTGATCTATCTTTCTGAGAGTGATCTTCCAAGGTACATAGGGTGTCTAATACATCCATTGGCAAGCTAAAAGGGCCCACCATCTACTCCTGGAGTTCATTTGGCTGGTGTAGATCAAGGATTTTGCAACACCTCTTCATCTTCAAGCACATACATATCCATCTCTTCACAGTGGTATCAGAGCAAGGTTAGACAACATGGCAGATGGATTTCCTTCATCAATTGAAAACTTGGATAGAGGTAACTACTCAGCTTGGTCATTAAGGATGGAAGCTTATCTCCAAGGTAGAATTTTATATGGTTATGTGGCTGGAGATGATGTTATGCCAAGTTTCAGGAACAAAAGTCAACCAACACAAGAAGAGCAAGAAAGATTGAGCACATGGTGCTCCAAGGATGCACTTGCAAGGTCTTATCTCCTCAACTCTATCTCAGATTTTTTGTTGCCTCACATTAGAAGTTGTAAGACATCTCAGGAAGTGTGGGATGCACTTGAAGCTTTCTTTTCTTCAAGTACTAAAGCTAGGAAGCATCAACTATGGCTGGATTTCACAACTCTCAAGAAGGCTCCCAAACAAAATGTGACTGATTTTGTCACAAAGCTCAAGGACATAGCGGATCAATTGGGAAGCATTGGAGAGGTAATAGATGAAGAGCAAATTGTAAGGCAGGTCATCAATGGCTTGAAGGCGGATGACAAGTGGGAAGCATTCACCATAGCTATGGATTTGTACATGGACATGCATGTACCTGATTTCAACACACTCATTGGACAACTACTTACTCAAGAGGCAAAGCTTATCAAAAATGGAGAAAGCTCTAAAGGTAATCAATCTTCAGCTTTATACATGGATAAAAGCAAGTCTAAAGATAACAAAGGAAAGGCAAAGAAAGTGGATGATGAAGCAGGTACATATCAAGCTAACTATGCAGGTAGAGGAAGACATGGCAGAGGTAGAGGAAGAGGAGGTAGACAAGGCAGGGGGAGATCCCAAGACTCCAACTCATGTTCTATTTGTGGATTAACTAATCATACAACTGAAAATTGCTTTAGGAATTCCAGGAATCAAAGAGGCAGAGGATACAATAGAGGAAGTTATGGCTACTCAAGAGGAAGGTTCAACAACTACCATGGCAACTACAACAACTACAATCATTCAAACTATCAAGGAGGCTACAAAGGAAGGAGAGACTACAATAACTACACAGAAGACTCAAACAAAGAGGATTCATTATTGATCATGAACATGGCTATGCCACAAGGTAAATCTGATGAGCATGTTTTCTACATAGATTCAGGTTGTTCAAATCATGTGGCAGGAGATGTGGCACTCCTATCAGATTTAGAAGATCCAAGGAATAAGCATGAGGTACAAACAGGAGATGATACAAAACATCCTGTGAAGAAAATAGGCAATGTCAAAGCACCTGATGGAAACATCAACCTACTCAGTAAGGTACTCTATGTCCCTACCATTACAAAGAATTTGATAAGTGTTGGGCAGATAGTAGAGAAAGGGTTGCAAGTCAGGTTCACAAAAGCAGGAGCATTTGTTGAAGATCCAAGTCAAGGATTCAGAAGAATTGCAAAAGGTGAAAAGATAGGTAGATTGTTCACATTTGAATTACAGGACACTAGAAACATTGCTCTCTTTAATTATGGTAGTCAGACACTCACAGAATTGGAAGTATGGCACAAACGGTTAGCACATATTGGTGAAAGGTCATTAAAGCAAATCTGTAGGGACCAAAGTGTACTTGGACTTCCTAATTTGTCAAAACAACATATGATTTATAAGTGTAGTGCATGTCAATTTGGAAAGTCTCACAGGTTACCATTCATGAAGAAAGGTTATATGCATGGAGATCTCTTGGAGTTGCTTCATACAGATGTATGGGGACCTAGCAAGGAAGCTTCAATATCTGGATCAAGGTATTATGTTTCCTTTATTGATGATTGCAGCAGATGGACTATCCTATTCTTTATGAAACACAAAGATGAAGTTTTTTCATGTTTCAAAAGATATTTGGCTCTTGTGGAGAACCAAACAGGTAAATCACTAAAAAGGCTAAGGTCAGATGGAGGGGGAGAATATTTCTCCCATGAGTTTGATTCTTTTCTTCAAGAAAGAGGAATCAAAAGAGAGGTAACTACAAGGTACACTCCTGAGCAAAATGGAGTGGCAGAAAGGAGGAATAGGACAATTGTTGAAGCTGCAAGGTCTATGTTAAATGAAAAGCATTTACCTAATTACTTATGGGCTGAGGCTGTATCTACAACCACTTACTTGATTAACAGGTTGCCTTCAAAATCCCTTGATGGGATGACTCCATATGAGGCTTGGAATGGAAGAAGACCAAGCTTAGATCATTGTAAAATTTTTGGATGTATTGCTTTTGCTCATGTTCCTTCACAAGTTAGAGGCAAGATGGATCCAAAGGCAGAAAGGTGTGTATTTATTGGATATGACAACAATCAAAAGGGCTACAGGTTATACAACCCTACCAACAAAGGATTCTTGGTAAGCAGAGATGTAGTTTTTGATGAGAACAATTCATGGTATGAAGATTCATGCAGGAAGATCAATTTACCATATGATCTTGAAGAAGATTTTCCAAAGCTTGGTAGAGAACAATCAAAGATTGAAGAACAAGACACCTCAGAGGATGATGAAGAATCTCACATGGAAAAGATCAAAGCATGGAAGTCTAAAGGTAAAGCAAAATTGCAGGAACTTGGACATGAGGCAGAATCATCACATCATGGCCTAAGAAGATCTATGAGGGAAAAGAAAAAACCAGAAAGGTATGGGTTTGACACCTCATTAGTAACTAAACATTCTATCTACATAGCACAGGACATAAACCAAGAGGAGCCATCATCATTCGAAGAGGCCAAAGCAAAAACAGAATGGAAGCAAGCAATGAAGGAAGAGATTGAAGCACTTGAGGAAAACAACACTTGGGATTTGGTGCCCAAGACTTCATCCATGAAGGTAATAGGCTCAAGATGGGTCTATAAACTCAAGAAGAATTCTGATGGTTCCATTAACAGGTATAAGGCAAGGCTTGTAGCAAAAGGCTTTGCACAAACTCAGGGAATTGATTATGAGGAGACTTTCTCTCCTGTGGCAAAGATGCCTACTATTAGGGTTTTGCTTAGTATTGCCTCTTCCAAGAATTGGAAGATACTTCAACTAGATGTAAAGAATGCATTCTTGAATGGTTGGATAACAGAAGAGGTATATATGGCACAACCACCTGGTTTTGAGAATCCAGTTTATCCTGATTATGTGTGTAAACTTAACAAAGCATTGTATGGTCTCAAGCAAGCTCCAAGAGCTTGGAATTTCAGGCTTGTTTCATTCTTGCAGGACAAAGGCTTTCAACCAAGCAAGGCAGATCCTTCACTCTTTATTAAAAAGAATAATTTCGAGGTCATCTACCTATGTGTATATGTAGATGATATTATATTGACAGGAAATGATGCAGATGGTATGAAGAAGATCAAAGATCAGATGAGAGAAGAGTTCAAGACAAGTGATTTGGGTTCACTTACCTACTTCCTAGGTTTGGAAGTTGTCTACAAAGATCATGGTTTGTTTCTCACTCAAAGAAAGTACATTAAGGACATGTTGGAAAAATTCAAGATGCAAGATTGTAAGATTGCAGGTACTCCAATGGAGGTCAATCACAAATTGAGCTCACATGAAGGTGAATTCATAGAGGACATCACATCATATCAAAGTCTAGTGGGTAGTCTCAACTATGCCACATTGACAAGAGTAGATATATGTTACAGTGTGAGTGTGCTAAGTCAATTTATGCACACACCAAGGAAACCACATATGGATGCTGCCAAAAGGATTCTCAAGTATCTCAAAGGAACCATAAATGAAGGACTTTATTATCCTTATGTATCTGATTTAGGTTTGAAGCTATTTTCTGATGCAGATTGGGCTTGCTCCAAGGAAACCCACAGTTGCTCTCTCTTCTACTGAAGCTGAATATAGAGGTCTTGCCATAGCTACACAAGAAGCTATGTGGATGAAGACATTATTCAAAGATCTTGGATTGGAGTTTGGAACTCCAACTATTTTTGGTGACAATATGAGTTCTATTCATTTGGCTGCTAATCCTATTTTTCATGCAAGGACTCTGTCATCTTCACCTCTCTGTCAGGTACCCGACTTTTTTACTCATCTTGTCAGAGCCATTTCTCAGTGGTTACTTATCAAAGTTCAGTGATTTAAAGCTTGTTGGATTCAACTTACTGTCTAGTATAACCATACAAATTTTCATAATCATTGGATTTCTACATTTTGAGTTATGGTGATTTTTCTGCTCACTGGTCTATTTCTGTAGCAGCACGTGAAAATCGGGATGATGTCATCACTTGTTAAAACTCATTCTCAGTGTGTGGTTTATTATTTTTGATGAGGTTACTCTTGAAAGTTAGCTCTTTAAGTTAGCTAGACTTCCCCAAGAGGAATTAAGCTAATTGCTGCTGTGCTCAGAGAATTATGTAAAACACTGGGCAGGTGTATGAACCAAGAATAGCAAGTTTTCACCTTTGAGCTAACTCCAACTTATCTGTTTTGATCTATCTTTTTGAGAGTGATCTTCCAAGGTACATAGGGTGTCTAATACATCCATTGGCAAGCTAAAATGGCCCACCATCTACTCCTGGAGTTCATTTGGCTGGTGTAGATCAAGGATTTTGCAACACCTCTTCATCTTCAAGCACATACCTATCCATCTCTTCACACCCATTAGGGCAATAGGCGTATATACAAGCCGGGAAAAAAACCTCCTAAAAAGGGAAAAAAGTGCCCTGGCGATCCTAGAGTGTTCACACACATCACTACCTAAAAATATCAACAAATCCCTTCTGGGAGTGATGCAGTGAACAAGGAGCTGGCACTCATGTATAAGGAAGTGCCAAGCTATGTGGAAATCACTCCACAAAAGGAAATAAGCCCAAAGCTTTGCGGAAAGCTTCAAACTTCTCCCTAGGCAGAGCCTTCGTGAAAAGGTCTGCAATGTTCTCTTGCGTGGGCACATATGCAAAGCTGATCTCCCCAGCAGAGAACCTCTCCCTGACATAATGATAATGCACCTCAATGTGCTTAGTGCGAGCATGGAACACAGGTTTCCTCGCAACTGGCAATGCACTTTGACTGTCAGTGAAGATGGTGGTGGCAGAGGACTGACCAATACCCAAATCAGCCATAAGGCGTCTGAGCCACACACACTCAACAATAGCTGTGAAAGCTGCCATATACTCAGCCTCACAACTGGAAGTGGCTACAGTAGGCTGCTTCTTGCTCAACCAAGATATACATAAGCTACCAAGCATGAAGCAAAAGCCACTAGTGGACACACGAGTGTCATAGCGACCAGCCCAGTCTGAGTCAGAAAAAGCATGCAAATCTAGCGGTAGTGATCCCCACTTGGGATAAAACAACCCAAGTAGTCGAGTACCACTCAAGTAGCGAAAGATGCACTTAACCGCCTACCAATGCTTGACACCTGGGCAATGCATAAACCTGCTCATCTGTGAGACAGCAAACTGAATATCTGGCCGAGTAATGCATAAGTAAATCAGGCATCCAATAGCCTGCTGATAGAGGACAACATCAAATGCATCTCCAGCATCATGAAGACTCAATCGTAAACCTGTCTCCATAGGAGTGGCAATAGGCTTACAATCTTCAAGGCCAAAACACTGCAATAATGTGTTAATATATTTCGTTTGACACAAATATCCACCATCAACTTGCATAAACTGAATGCCCAAATAGTGATGCAAATGCCCCAAATAAGACATCTCAAATGAGGCATGCAAATCAGCTTTGAAAAGCAATATGCTTCTCAATAGGACCAGTGAGTAGCATGTCGTCAACATAGACAACAATGATCAGAAGCACATCATTAGCATGCTTAACATATAAGGTGCTTTCTGTTCTCAAAACCATGTGCAACCAGATAGGCATGTATCTTCTCATACCAAGCACGTGGTGCTTGCTTTAAACCATATAATACCTTCTTTAACCTGCACACTTGGTTTTCATGCCCTTTCTGCACAATGCCACGGGGTTGAAAACATACACTTCTTCATGCAAGTCACCATTCAGAAATGCTGTTTTAATGTCCAACTGATGTACATTCCAACCATGATGGGCTGCAAGTGCACAAATGCTCCGAACAGTAGTCATACGTCATGTAGGTGCAAAGGTCTCATCAAAATCAATGCCTCTTTCCTGCGCATAACCCTTTGCAACAAGCCTAGCGTTATACCTGTCAACTGTACCATCAGGTTTACACTTCAGCTTGTATACCCACTTAGTGCCAATGGCCTTCTTGCGAGGAGGCAAGTCACATAAAGACCATGTACCATTCTTCATTATAGCATCATATTCAGATTGCATAGCAGCCATCCAATTTTCTGAATTCTGTGCTTCATCAAAAGAAACAGGTTCATTCTCATCACAGAGACTAGACACAGCCATAGCATAGTAATCTGATGCAAAGGAGGCACTATGAGAGCCTGAACGAGTACGATATGACAAAGGTGCATCTAATTTGCTGTCACGCAAAGTCTGCACCAACCATTTTGGCATAGTTTTTGCCTGCTCTATATCAGCTCTCTCATCAACAAGTGCATCATGTAAATCTGCATCAGAAATGGAATGATCTGCATCATCATATGAAACCTGCAAAGGTTGAGAAGTTGCCTCATTAGGACTAGCACTAGACTGTCCACTTGTAAAAAGAGGCATCAAAGTATCATACATGTCTTTGGAGCTAATAGATGTCTCCTTAATACATGAAAGCAATGGCTGAATAGCATCTTCCACAAAGACAACATCACGACTAACCAGAATGCGTTTAGTCTGTGGATGATACAAACGATAGCCTTTACTTTCAAAACTGTACCCAACAAAAATACATTTTACTACCTTATCATCCAATTTTCTGAGATGTTGTTCAGGCACTAGTGCATATGCCAAACAACCAAAAACACGTAGATGAGCAACAGATGGCTTGCGGTCATGCCAAGCCTCATATGGAGTGATAGATTGCAGCGCTTTAGTGGGACACCTATTTAGTACATATGCTGCACACATGACAGCCTCAAGCTAGAAACTATGTGGTAAAGCTTGACTCTTGACCATGCACCTCGCCATCTCCATGAGTGACCTGTTCTTTCGTTCAGCAACTCCATTCTTTTGAGGTGTATACGGCACTGTACACTGGTGTTTTATCCCACGTTCAGCCATGAATGCATTAAAATCAGAAGACATATACTC
This sequence comes from Ceratopteris richardii, assembly GCA_020310875.1. Classification (NCBI taxonomy): domain Eukaryota; kingdom Viridiplantae; phylum Streptophyta; class Polypodiopsida; order Polypodiales; family Pteridaceae; genus Ceratopteris; species Ceratopteris richardii. The sequence continues at coordinate 211,345,060 of CM035406.1, forward strand.
CCCCCCTCGATCAGAACGGAGGGTGCCCATTTTACATGCTGACAGATTTTCACCCAAAACCAAAAACTGTTTAAAGCACATGAACACTTTGGACTTTGCTTTGAGTGGATATACCCATGCATGCCTGGAAAAATCATCAATGAAAGTCACGAAGTAAAGGTAATTTCCAAAAGAGGGTGTCTGCATAGGACCACAGACATCACTATGTACAAGCTGCAATTTCTGTGTAGCCCGAACTAAACCATCTTTTGGAAAGGAGGAACACTGCATTTTGCCCAAAATACAGCCTTCACAAACATGCTTTCCAGGTGCCTCAAGTTTGGGCAAAGAGGACACCATTTTAGATTTCTGCAGGTGTAGCAAACTAGCAAAATTCAGATGACCAAAGCGTGCATGTGAAAGCTTTGCATCTGACATACTGTGAGAATCATTTACTGCACATGCCAAATCATTTACAGATCTTTCATACTCTATGAGCTTATACAACCCACGACATAAAATGCCAGAAGCAATAATCACATCGCCATTTGACAGATCATGAACTGTACACCTGTCATCAACAAATTTCACAACCAAGCCAATCTTGGCTAATGCAGAAACTGATAACAGGTTCTTCTTGATCCTTGGCACAAATAAAGCATCTGACAAGGTGAAAGAACTACCATCAACAGTAGTCAGAATGATCTTAACAACTCCCATAACAGGATAAGAGGAGTTGTTGGCGCATGTGACAGTATTCCCTGTAGGGGCAGGCTCGAGTGAAGAGAAGAAACTGTGCTACGAGGTAATATGTTTGGTTGCCCCACTATCAAAATACCAAACATCCGAGTCTACTGCAGACATGCACTGATCATGAGAAGATGGGTCAAAATTGTAGACAGTAGTAAATGCCCATTCTTCTTCCTGCACAAGATTTGCAGACTCTGTTTTTGGTGTAGAGGCCTCTGCAACAACCATTCCAGCCTCTTTCTTCTTTGCCTCTTTAGCAGCCAGTTTTGAATAGTTCTTTATGATATGATCATTCTCTTTACAGTACTTACAAAACAATTTTTGCTTTTTTGATTTTTTCTCATCTTTGTCTTGGTTTTTCAAATGTGGAGCACTTGCAAATTTCTGCTTACTATTAGAAGAGCTCCATTTTCCTTTGCCCTTCTGACTAGCCAGGAAAGCTTGATCTACAACACGCATAATGGACCTGTTCTGCCTAGACTGATCTTCCTGCAACATAACAGAGACTAACTCCTCAAATGACAAGGCATTTGGATTGCCTTTCATCATCAAACGAAGAGTAGAAGCAAAACTCTGATATGAATCAGGAAGACCATTCAAAACGGTTTGCACAAGTGAGCTATCTGGTATAACCTCATCAGCAGAAATCAACTGTTCCTACTGTCCATAGAATCACCTTCATTCATGTGCTCACTCTCCAATTGTTTTCGGAGGTAAGCAACACGAGCCTCATTCCTAGCTTGGTACAATGTGGTAAGTGTATCCCAAGCATCCTTAGCTGTTCTGCAAGAGTGAATATGAGGAATAATGGCACGTTTGATAGACAAAGCTATCAATGCATGTGCCTGGGCATCTTTGCCATCCCAACGAATCTGCTCTGTAGTAGGTGCATCAGAAACAACAGCACGAATAGGAATCTGCACAATATCATCTTCGACACCATCTTCATTAGCTCCAACACCTGTATTTGTAGTACCTATTGTTACAGGTGTAACAGGACGTCTTTCAACACCCTGCACAATGTTCCACAATCCTTTTGCAACCAATACATGTCGCATCATATAAGCCCATAATGGGTAGTTGGTACCATCCAACTTATCCTCAACAGCCAACATACGGAATACATCACTCTTTCAGCCATGGCTGGTGACTAAAATACCTTGATGCAGAAAATTGACTGTATGTCAAAAAGTTGAACGGAACTGCCCAGACGAGTTTTGCTAAACCTGTAGCAGACTTCGAGACGCTTATACTGGCGAATCGAAACAGGTATATGCCTTTGGCATAAAAAGACAAAATAGCCTGCACAAGCACTACGATAGTGCGTTCGGAGGTCGAAATGAGCTCAGATCGCGATTTCGACACCACACAGCAAAGCTGTTTTGATCTTTGAAATTGTTGGAGTTAGACGTCTGAGGAAGCACGCAAACAGCACAAGGAAGAAGAAGAAGCTTGGAGCACAACACACAAGACTGAATGTATTACTAGAGAATGTACAAAGATAAGTAGCCCATTAGGGCAATAGGCGTATATACAAGCCGTGGGAAAAAAACCTCCTAAAGAGGGAAAAAAGTGCCCTGGCGGTCCTAGAGTGTTCACACGCATCACTACCTAAATATATCAACAGTTGGATAGCTCTCTCTAAGCTCTTTAAGAGTATGTAATAACCAATTCAACCACATTTTGAACAACCTTTGACCAAAGTTTGACCACATATTTTTTTCTTATATTTAACTTGTAAGTGCGGTCCCCTAGTGGAAGGTTGCCCCGTAACTCCATTTTTCCAATAGAAAAAATAGGTTTCTTTTCCCCTTTATAAGTCAATAGATGTGTGTGTGTGTGTGTGCATTACATTAATTACCTGAACACCTATGCTTCCATATATGTCCTAAAAATAATTGTATAATTATTCTCAGACTCAATCTTATCATACTTTTGTATATTTGTTGTATGTTCAAAAGCTCCATACTAGAAAAATTTCAACTAATAATGCTATGGATTCTTTGAGTTAACTTGCATAATTGGAACTCCATAGATCTAGATGGATTTAAATATTCAATTCCTTGATTCAACTCTACTAGAGAAAAGAATCAAGATATCTATTGATTCAAGCCCAAAAAGACTACTTTAAAATCTATTTTGGAAAAAGGATGCAAACTATATGATTAGGTATCCATTGTTACCATGAGCGAAGGATAGAAGATTTACCTTGATTTTTTTTTGTAAAAAACAATTTAAATTTATAAAAAGAAAAGTGATACAAGAGAATTAGAGAGAGATACAAAAATTTTTGATAAGCTTTTCATCCCCTTCATGAGGAATCCACTTTTGAGCTTTTTGTTTTCTACAACTAACACCCTATGGTGTTTGAAAGAAGGAGAACTTTTACAATTCCTAATCCTTCTCCCTTTGTAGTTGTACAACTCGGACTGCAATTGTATGGCATCAATGACGTTTCATGTCGTTCTTCAATATCACCCTAATTGTTAGTAAATCCTAACTGATGGGATGCTTAAGTGTGCCATAACAGATTAAGTCAGTAAGTTTGAAATAAAATATTATAGAATGAGATCACATTGCACCATCTTTGCATTATAAAAAGGCTAACGCTTAATGATTTAATGAAATAAAGAGAAATTTGCTCAACATTTGAAATTACAAAGAACAAAAAAAAAAAAGATTGGAATTTTGTATATTATGATCCAATTTCTAGTAAAAGAGCAAAATGCAAAATATAACAGACGACACTTGGACATCATGTCGTTGACTCCTTCAAGAATTGCTACATGTCTTTAGCGATCCAATGATTAGAATAGTCAGTTGATCTTTAGGTAGAGATGATATTGTGCCACTAGCTTTTACATAGAGAGTTGTAAAGAAGAGACAAAAGATGTAAGCCAAACTTAAATGTATGGAAACATATTGTTTTACAATTCCCGATTTAGAAGCATGCTACTGTTTTGGTTTTCTTAGAAGGCCTATTCAAGAAATTTGGGAATTATTCAAGTCCCATTTGTATTAGTTACCATGTTAAATACTTAAATTTGAGCTCAACCTTCATACCCCATTTTCGATACAATCATCCTTAATAATAAACTGCAATTGAATATACTCCAATCAAGAGATAATAACATGTTTTGGTGTGTGAATGAGTCAAAAAGTAAAACATTGGGACACAAAGAATTGTCTCAAAATCCTGTGTAATTCCCATTTTTCTTGAATAGGCCTTTTAGGAACTTTTGCATGAATCATGCAGCCACAAGCCTAGGAGGCAGAAAATGATACCCACCAAGGAAGAGGATGTTTGTCTACCAGGAAGCCCTCGACCATCAGATGAGAGTGTCGAATACTCCATGAGGAAAAAGGGGTAGAAGTGATGTTGTGGACCACACTACTCACTTGTGGCCTCAAGAATCACCACTTTTGTTGATCTTCTGCAATGTCACCCTCCTCATCGATATCTGAACTCGAAGTGGTTGCCCGATGGTACTCTGGGTGCAAATCAACCCAAAGGTGCCCTTGCTCTAGATCCCTCCTCCAATAATTCGACCACACTCACCTTCACCTGGAATGTTTCTTTCTCTCAAGTGTCTTCCTTGCCCTCTGTGCACATAAATCTCTCAACTGCACCCTCTCGTCTCTAAGCATCTTTTGCTTCATGAATGCACTCAACAGACGTCTCTCTGCCCATAGATTGCCACACCTAGTAGCATTTTTCATCCCATTCTTCACTACCTAGCTTCTTCTTCTATGCGATGATGTCTTCCTAGATTCTATACGTATGCCACACACTACAACATTGCATCTACTCATGAACTCTCATGCAATTCTTATGGGCATGCAATCATATACGTGCATCTATAAGCCTATGTCTCTCTCTCTCTCTCTAGTATAACTATATCATATATCTAGGCTCTCTACAATTGTATATCTTTGTGTATCTTTTTGTGCATGGCCCTTTATATAGCGTGAAGATTCTTGGCTCGCTAATGAACTTCAAGACTCTGATTTCTTGCACCTTCATGTTGTACCTTCATTGTCACGACATGCTGCTGTAGGGACTGATCTTTCACATAGGTAAGATGCGGGAATATGTGGTGCATCCTACCAAAAAGCATTAAAGGATCTTTCACATAGGTAAGATGCGGGAATATGTGGTGCATCCTACCAAAAAGCATTAAAGGGGGAGAAGGATGGTTAGCAGCATGAAGGAAGAGTGTAATTATTGTGATAGATGTTGCCATGCACCATATGAATAAGTTGGGACCACATTGAAAAAGGAAAACAGAAGATTGTGGAGGACTAGACCACAACGGCTCCTTGGAAATTAGATCGCAAAAATGCCGAATTGTCAAAGCCCAAAAAGTATCGAGAGAATCTAAACCACTTGGCCATCATGATGGTTGGGGAGTTCCAAAATTGTAGGATATGGAACCATAAGACATCGGAGTTGACAGTCACTCAAATTCTTCTACACAAAATTTTGGATGCCTTCGACCCGTGACAGTACACGGGTTATACCGATGCCCATCACCAAAGGTTGCTGTATGCCAGAGTGGAAAAAACAAGGTTCTGGAACCAAAAGAGGGGAAAGGAGAGTTCTACCTACACTGGAGGATCCTAAAAAGGGAGATCAATAGGGGCTTATTGTTGGAGTTAGACGTCTACGGAAGCACGCAAACAACACAAGGAAGAAGAAGCTTGGAGCACAACACACAATACTGAATGTATTACCACTAGAATGTATAAAGATAAGTAACTCGTTAGGGCTATAGGCGTATATACAAACCGGGGGGAAAAAACCTCCTAAAGAGGGATAAAGTGCCCCGATAGTCCTAGTGTGTTTTGCAAGGTCCAGAAGAAAATTTGTGATGGATCCCCAAATTAGGAGATGAAGTACTTTCCCTCAAATGTTGTAATATACGGAAATATGAAGTTTTCCATGACCATGTGTATGATTTGATCTATTTTATTGCTTCTGATCTCATTTCAATTGCAACCTATGGTAGTATTGAACCAAATAGCTTAATCAATCAAGGTTGTGCAATGTGCATAGTGGCTTACCTTATCAAATGTGTCTCTTACACTATAAACAAGCATGTTCTTCCATGTTTCTTTATATTCCATGGAGGAAATGCTGATTAGGACACAAATCATAGCTAACACATCATGAAACAAAAGACAAAAAACTAGAAGCATTTCATTGTTCTTTTCCATGGTGTATTCCATGCTTTTCCACTTGTTTGTCCAAATAAGCTAATTCAAAGCAATGTTGGCCTCTGCCATCATAGTTATACCAATCAATACTCACAACATAACAATAGGTGAGTCTTGTTCCCAAAACATTATGGCCACAATCTCAAAGGTGTTCTTTGACATCACCATTAAGGTAGTCCCTCGAGACATATTGTGATGGATCTCCTCATAGATATGAATCCTTGAAAAATGGAAAATTCTAGGGAGTAGCTCCGTGTCACTAGATGAAATTTTCTCCTTAAAGAACTCATCATTTGACCATGTGCACACAATAATATTGCCTAAGGCTCATTGGGTGAGGAGCAAAAGCTTTTGTTTGTAGCATGAACATAGAGTCGAGATGATGATCATCTTCTAATTTGGGTGCATGCGGCAATCTTTGATACCATCTGTTGCCTTTGATAAAAATAAATAGCAATGGTAAAACTACAATGGTGGAGATCTTGTTCTATCACACCACAAATATAAGTAGAGAGAGAGAGAAATTTCTCTTGTACATGCACAACTAAGATACAAGAAGTGTATGTTGCAAACATAAGCACCTTTATCTACACACATAATGGTATTAAAAAAAAAAATCACACATGTAGATGCCTTCCATGAATCTATCCCTCCATGTGACCTCCTTGTAGAGGTTGTAAGAACTCAAATGGAATTCCTCACCACCATCCTTTCCCCACAAACCTTTTTTAACAAAGGATGTAGAGTCTAATGAGAGATCTCTTAGCCTTTCATCCTACCCTAAGGTTCTATCCTTAGGTTATGTAACATTTCCTTACCCTTGGTTCCATTGTTTCCACATAATGGCATTGGAAGGCATATGGGAAAGTATCTATAGTGGTTACACCCATTGGCCCCTTTGTACAAAGTACATAGTCATTTATCTATATGTTTTGTTTCCCCTATACTTCCCATAAAGAACAATCTAGGGAAGGCCAAACAAAGTTGTAAACTCTCTCTTACTTGTACTTTCCCTCTCCTATGAGCACTATCATCACAACCATCTTTCCACTTGACTAGAGGTTCCTTATATAAATGACTCCTAGTCCATTTTTCACAAGTGAGAGGAATTCTTTTCGTTCCATGTGGAACATATTGAACTAAAATAGGCTCAATTATCTCATGTCATAGGATATGGTTATTAAATTCTTCCAATTTTACTTTAAGTCAGCTTTCATGAAAGACTAGATTTATTTGACTACCTTCTAGAAGTTGGAACTCGTAAGCCATCTTTACCATCTTCTTAATTATTCTCAATGGACTATAATACCTTGGTGATAACTTTGGATATGGTCATACTCACATGGTTTTATATCTAGTAGGCACTTTTAGATATACTTGTGGGCCCAATTCAAAACTTATATCTCCTCTTTGAGGATTGATAGAAGTCATTGATATATCATGATCTTTTCTAATATTATCCTTGGAAAAACTAAGCATATCGTTCATATACTCTAGAAAATATTTTACACGTTGGACTCTCATGTTTTAGTCGTAATTCACACAAATTTCTTGGTTGAAACCCATACATAATCATGAAGGGATTATATGTGAAGAGAGATGGTGGATGCAATCCAAAGATGAGTAGGTGCTGCTACAACCAGCTTCACACCAGCCAACTGAGACTTCAGAGTTGATTAGTAGACCCTTTGAGCTTCCTAAATCCACCAAAATATCAGCCAAGTACTTTGGAACATGTATCCCAAAAGTTTAAGTCAAGACAGACTAGTTGCAAGATGACTAGCTCCCAAAACTTGCTATTTTTGGACATACACCTGTGGGAAATGTTCTCAACCTGGTAAGAATTAGATAAATTACTTTTGAGCATAGCAAATAGACTTAGCAAGCTTCCCAATCCAAGTTAAAACACTTCAAATGATGGACTGAGCACTGAGAACAAGATTTTTCAATTTCTGGAACATGCCCACAATTCTCGGGGCTCTGCAGAGATAGACCAGTGAGCAGTAGATTGCAGATATCTTCAAAACGGTTAATCCAATGACCATGAACATTTAAAGGTACAAACTAGACAGTAAGAGCTATCCAACACATGTTAAATCATTGAAAAAGGTTCAGTAGAACTCGAGATATGAGCTTCTGAAGGTACTGCTCTGAGTGAGTATAGCAGAGAACAAAACAGAGAAGTAAATGATGATAAATGTATAGATTCACATATGATTACAACCACATTCGCAATGAATCTTTGCACAATGGGAGTAGAATGATAGAGCTACGGAGTAAACAAAATGACATCAAGTGGTCACGTACAAGACTTGCTAATCGCCTCTTCCTTCTTGCTCCTTTTATAGCTATTCTTGGAGAGAGTTTTGAATTCGAATTCGAATGGCTCCACCTAAAAGTGATCCCCAAAGTTAGGAGATATTCCCTCAGCTCAAAAAGTCGTGGTTTTTGGTAGTTAGAGCCACGAAATTGCTTTTACATCATGCATGAGGTAAGCCATCCTTTTCCTTTTCCTTTTTCCAATTACAAGAGATAAAAATGAACTCTTTTACAAGAGGTGTTCACATGACTACTCATGTGACTTACAAATGAGGATAATATCAAGCATATCAAGCATGTAGGCTTGGGTAAAATGCACCAACATCTCCCCCTCAAGCCTAACATGCTTGGCCTCCAAATAAGTCTTCAATTGTCCTTGATTTCCTGCAAGCCAATCATCAACTTGAATCTACTTAACTTTGTACCATCAAGAGCTTTAGTCAACATGTCTGCACATTGCATATCTGTAGAGACATAGGATAGTTGAATATCCTTGCTCATTAGCTTCTCCCTTACATAAATGGTAGTGGACTTCAATATGCTTGGTTCTAGCATGGTATACCGGATTAGCTGCTAGATGTAGTGAGCTTGTGTTGTCACCAAAAATATGAGGTGTTGAAGAATGAAGTCCAAGATCTGTGTACAAAGACTTTAACCACATGATTTCTTGAGTTGCATTAGCCAAACCTCTATATTCTGCTTCAGTAGAAGATAATGCCATGGTTGGTTGCTTCTTTGATGACCAAGAAATGATTTTTGAACCTACAAATGATATATACCCGGATGTGCTTCTTCTATCATCTCTAGATCCGGCCCAATCTGCATCTGAGTAGACCTTTAGCTCAATATCTGAAGTAAATGAATAAAACAAACCTTCATTCATGGTCCCCTTTAGGTACTTGAGGACTCTCTTGGCCGCTTCCATATGTGGTCTTCTCGGCTTATGCATAAACTGACTCAATATGCTAACACTATAGCATATATCCACCCTTGTGAGTGTTGCATAGTTCAAACTTCCAACCAAGCTTTGATAGCTTGTGATGTCTTCAATTGGCTCTCCTTCATAAGCACTAAGCTTATGATTTTGCTCCATAGGTGTACCTGCACACTTGGTATTTTCCATCTTGAACTTGATGAGCATGTCATGGACATACTTCCTTTGTGTGATGTATATACCTGAATCTGTGTAGATCAACTCCAATCCAAGAAAATAAGTGAGTGGTCCGAGGTCACTTATTTTGAACTCCTCCTTCATTTGAATCTTTACCTGTTTGATTCCTTCAAGATCATTGCCTGTGATAATAATATCATCAACATACACACATAAATAGATCACTTCAGATCCATTCCTCTTTATGAACAAAGAGGTATCCGCCTTGCTAGCTTTGAATCCTTGGTCCTGCAAATAAGTCACCAATATGAGATTCCAAGCTCTTGGAGCTTGCTTCAATCCATACAAAGCTTTCTTTAATTTGCATACATAGTTAGGATGATGTGCATCCTCATATCCAAGAGGTTGTGCCATATACACTTCCTCAGAAATCCATCCATTCAAGAAAGCATTCTTTACATCAAGTTGATAGAGATTCCAATTTCTAGATGCAGCAAGACTAATGAGAACCCTAATTGTTGGCATTTTTGCAACAGGAGAGAAAGTCTCCTCATAATCAATACCATGGGTTTGAGGAAACCCTTTAGCAACTAACCTTGCTTTGTGTCTATTTATACTTCCATCTGGATTCCTCTTGATTTTGTATATCCAACGAGATCCAATTACCTTCATAGAGGGCTTGTTAGGTACAAGCTCCCAAGTGTCATTCTCCTTCAAGGCTTCCATTTCTTCATCCATTGCATCTCTCCAAGCTTTCTTGCTTTGTGCTTCTTCGAATGTGGTAGGTTCTTCATTGGTTGAATCCTTTGCAATGTAGATTGAGTGCTTGGTGACCAAAGAAGTATCATAACCAAACCTCTCTGGTTTCTTCTTCTCCCTTGAAGACCTTCTAAGTGGTTGATGTGAGCTCTCGGGTCCATATGTAGCATCCTGCATCTTTGCTTTACCTTTGTTCTTCCATAGCTTTAGTCTTTCCAAGTCTTCTAGGTCAATCTCCGAATCACTTTCTTCAATCTGCTTTGGCTCCTTTGGTTGAAGTGATGGAAAATCTTCATCCAAGTCATAAGGTAGCTTCACTTTCCTGTCATCATCAAACCATGATTTGTTTTCATAAAAAAATACATTTCTACTCACAGAAAATCCTTTATTGGTTGGATTGTACAATCTATGTCCTTTTTGGTTTTGGTCATAACCAATAAATACGCACTTCTCTGCCTTGGGATCCAATTTCCCTCTTACTTGAGAAGGAATGTGAGCATAGGCTAAGCATCCAAAGATTTTACAATGCTCTAGACTAGGTCTTCTTCCATTCCACACTTCATATGGAGTGGTTCCATCTAGTGACTTAGATGGAAGTCTATTTATGAGATATGTGGCTGTAGACACAGCCTCTGCCCATAGGTAGTTTGGAAATCCCTTTTCGTTGAGCATGGACCTTGCAGCTTCGACAATAGCTCTGTTCCTCCTCTCTGCTACACCATTGAGTTCGGGTGTATACCTTGTGGTGACTTCCCTTTTAATGCCTCTTTCATGCAAGAAGGCATCAAATTCAGAAGAGAAGTATTCTCCTCCACCATGTGATCTGAGTCTTTTCAAGGTCCTACCTGTTTGATTTTCAACAAGAGCAATATACTTCTTAAAGCAATTAAACACTTCATCCTTGTGCTTCATGAAAAATAGAATGGTCCACCTGCTACAATCATCTATGAAAGACACATAATATCTTGAGCCTGATATAGATGGCTCCTTACTTGGACCCCACACATCCGTGTGCACTAGATCCAAAGGATTTTGATGCATATATCCTTTCTTATTGAAAGGTTGTCTATGAGCCTTGCCGAGTTGACAAGCTTCAAACTTATAAATCATGTGTTGCCTTATGATATTAGGCAAACCAAGTACACTTTGGTCCCTGCAAATTTGTTTGAGTGTCCTCTCACCAATGTGAGCAAGCCTTTTGTGCCATATCTCCAACTCTATAAGAGTTTGAGATCCATAGCTAAACAAAGCTATGTTCTTTGTATCTTCCACTTCAAAAGTGAAAAGCCTTCCTGTCTTTTCTCCTTTCGCAATCCTTTTAAAGCTTTGCCTTGGGTCTTCAACATATGCTCCAAATCGGTTGAATCTAACCTGCAATCCTTTTTCAACAATCTGTCCAACACTTATTAAATTTTTGGTAATTGTAGGGACATACAAGACTTTACTTAAGAGATTCATATTCCCATCTGATGTCTTCACATTACCTATCTTCTCCACTGAGTGCCTTGTGCCATCTCCTGTCTGCACTTCATGCTTGTTATGAGGATCTTCCAAATCAAAAAGTAAAGCCACATTTCCTGCTATATGGTTTGAGCATCCCGAATCAATGTAAAATATGTGATCATCATCCTTACCCTTCTTCGCTGATAGATTCATAATCAATAATGAATCTTCTTGACTTTGGTCCTCTGCATAGTTATTGTAATCTCTTCTTCCTCTATGGCCACTTTGATAGTTGTTGTTGTTGTAATTGTTGTTGTAGTAGTTGTTGTTGTTGTAGCCTCCATTGTATCTGCCTCTATTTGATCCATAGCCACCTCTATTGAATCCTCTTCCTCTTGAGTTCCTCGGGTTCATGAAACATTCTTCCGTAGTATGATTAGATAAGCCACATATATTGCAAGGTTTAGATGATTGGAATCTCCCCCTGCCTTGCTTTCTACCTCTGCCTCTTCCTCTAGCTCTTCCTCTACCTGCAAAGTTTGCTTGGAAAGAGCTTCCTTCATCTTCATTCTTCCTATTCTTTGACTTGTCCTTGACCTTAGCTTTATCAGAATATAAAGCAGAAGTTTAATTACCTCTTGAGGACTCACCACCTTTGCTAATCTTTGCTTCATGAGTGAAAAGTTGGCCCATGAGTGTGTTGAGGTCGGGTACATGCATATCCATGTATAAATCCATGGCTGTTGTGAATGACTCCCACTTGTCGTCTGCTTTGATTCCATTTATGATTTGTCTAATGATTTGCTCCTCTTCAATTACCTCTCCAATGCTTCCAAGTTGGTCGGAAATCTCCATCTTTGTGACATAATCAATCACATTTTTCTTCGGGCTTTTCTTCATTGTTGTGAACTCCATCCACAATTGGTTCTTCCTTGCTCGAGTGTTGGAAGAGAAGAAAGAAGCAAGTGCATTCCAGGTATCTCTTGATGTCTTGCATCCCTTGACATGAGGTAAAAGAAAATCAGAGATTGAGTTTAGAATATAGGACCTTGCAAGTGCATCCTTCGAACACCAATTCGAAAGTCCTTCCACTTCTTCATGTGATGGTTGCCCTTTGTTCCTCATGGTTGGCATTGCTTCATCTCCGGATATGAATCCATATAGATTCCTCCCTTGAAGGTAAGCCTCCATCCTTAGAGACCATGCCGGGTAGTTGTTTTGATCCAATTTATCAATTGTTGATGGAAATCCATCTCCCATGTTGCTTGACTATGCTTTGATACCACTGTGAAGAGAGATGGTGGATGCAATCCAAAGATGAGTAGGTGCTGCTACAACCAGCTTCACACCAGCCAACTGAGACTTCAGAGTTGATAAGTAGACCCTTTGAGCTTCCTAAATCCACCAAAATATCAGCCAAGTACTTTGGAACATGTATCCCAAAGGTTTAAGTCAAGATAGACTAGTTGCAAGATGACTAGCTCCCAAAACGTGCTATTTTTGGACATACACCTGCTGGAAAAATTGAACAATGCTCTCAACCTGGTAAGAATAAGATAAATTACTTTTGAGCATAGCAAATAGACTTAGCAAGCTTCCCAATCCAAGCTAAAACACTTCAAATGATGGACTGAGCACTGAGAACAAGATTTATCAATTTCTGGAACATGCCCACAATTCTCGAGGCTCTGCAGAGATAGACTAGGGAGCAGTAAATTGCAGATATCTTCAAAACGGTTAATTCAATGACCATGAAAATTTATAGCTACAAACTAGACAGTAAGTGCTACCCAACGCATGTTAAATCACTGAAAAAGGTTCAGTAGAACGCGAGATATGACCTTCTGAAGGTACTGCTCTGAGTGAGTATAGCAGAGAACAAAACAGAGAAGTAAATGATGATAAATGTATAGATTCACATATGATTACAACCACATTGGCAATGAATCTTTGCACAATGGGAGTAGAATGATAGAGCTATGGATTAAGCTCTTCAATCTCTACAAAATGACATGAAGTGGTCATGTAAAAGACTTGCTAATCACCTCTTCCTTCTTGCTCCTTTTATAGCTATTCTTGGAGGGAGTTTTGAATTCGAATTCGAATGGCTCCACCTAAAAGTGATCCGCAAAGTTAGGAGATATTCCCTCAGCTCAAAAAGTCATGGTTTTTGGTAGTTAGAGCCACGAAATTGCTTTTACATCATGCATGAGGTAAGCCATCCTTTTGCTTTTCCTTTTTCCAATTACAAGAGATAAAAATGAACTCTTTTACAAGAGGTGTTCACATGAATACTCATGTGACTTACAAATGAGGATAATATCAAGCATATCAAGCGTGTAGGCTTGGGTAAAATGCACCAACATTATACACCCTAACAAAATACTTACCACTATTATATGCATACTCAACGATGGGAAAATATTATTCTCAATTAGTTTGCCTTTCAATAGCATAAGCACAAAGCATTTTTCTAATACCCAATAGATTCCTATTACTAATGGTTTCCCAAAAAGAGAATAAGTAGGATCATTCTACATTTTCTTAATTTACTCAATGGACTCATTGGTGGTTTGATTAAAATTCAATCCATTTATCATTGGCACGTGATTAGGTGAATCAACAATTATATTGAATTTTTCTTTTTTATGTTTATGTTCGCAATCAAATTATCTTGTTTTTTGCCCATGTGTTTTTTCTTCCTTTTAAATTTTTTTGATTAGATAACCATTCGATGCTCTCTTGATCCAACACAGTAGTGATTTGAGTTCCATATAAAACACTTTTACACTTCTTAAGAGCATAAATAATGACATACAACTCCTTCTCATATATTGAGCATTTTTTTTGCACAAGATCTAAATTCTTACTTTCAAAGCCTCTTGGATGTCCATCTTGTACTAGTGCTGCACCGACCACATAATTGTTAGTGTGAATGTCAACCACAAATGGGTGATTGGAATCAAATATGTGTAAAATAGGAGTTTCACATATTGCTAAGCTCAATTGTTCCATACTTTCACTTTTCTCTTTTCCTTAAAGAAAGGCCTTTCCTTTCCCCTTAAGTTTTTTCACTCTTATAGGCATCTATGTGATCATAGTTTTTGATGAACCTACAATATAATCGAGATAAACTCAAGAAGATCTACAAATCTTCCTCGTTCCATTGATATGACCACTAAAGAATGACTCTTACTTTTTTTGGATCCATTCATACACCATTCTTCGATATAATAAGTCCCAAATAAGAAACATTAGTCTTAAAACACCCAGATTTGATTTTCTTTCCATAAAACGGATTTTCTCGTAGCACTTGAAAGTTTTTTTTGTTCCTTTGTGTTGAGCTATAAACTAGGATATCATCAAGAAAGTCTACTTCAAACTATCCAAGCTAGGGTGGTAAGAACTTATTCATGAGCTTCATAAAAGTTGTTGGTGCATTGGTGAGTCAAAGAGGCTTCACTAAAAACTTCTAGTGCCCATATCTTGTTAGGAAAGCAATTTTAGGAACATCTTTTGCTTTTATTCTAACATGATCATATCCTTGCCTAAGATCAAACTTGATGAAATAATTCACTCCATGTAGTTGGTCAATAACCCATTTATCCTACGCATAGGGAGTTTATTTTTTTTATTTTATTGAGTGTCCTGTAATCAATACACATTCTCATTGAGCCATTCTTCTTAGTAACCAATAAAATTTGAGCTCCCTATGGAGAATATTAGGTTGATTGAATCCCTTATCCAAATAGTCTTGTATTTGCTTTTCAACGTTTTTGTATTAATGTTGAATCATCCTATAAGGTTCTCTACTAATAGTCTTTGTGTTAGCTACTAATTCAATAGCATGATCTTCATCTCCTCTAGCAAGTGATAAGCTACTCGGTAACTCACATGGAAAAACATCATAGTGATCAAACATTAAATGTTTGAATTTCTTTATGAAAGATTCAAACATTAGAGAATAATACAAAATATGAGTATTTATATTATAAAATTCAATTACCACATAAGTCTTTTGAATGAAAAATGAGATACATTTCTTTAATTGAAACTTCCTCTAATAAATGAGCAAGTTTTAAAGATGAGAACAAAGGATAGATTGGAACATTATGTTCCCCTTAGATTTTATAATAAATTCCATGCTTACTAAACTCAAGGGTGTTTGTATAGTAGTCAAGTTTCAATTTAGCATGTAAACCCGATAGCCACTCACACCCTAAAACTAAGTCCCTCTGCTTCATGTTCATAATTTTAAAATTGTGGTGGTTGTGATATCCTTACAGCTCAAGTTCAAGATTGGACACCATAGTATCCCATATATGTTTGTCTTCTCCTTATGTCATGGATATGACATAGTGTTGAGCACTCAGACTTTAGGGAAACTTCAACTTTTTAATTAATTCATACTTAATAAATTTATGGGTAGCAGAGCCATCAATCATGGCTCTTAAGAGTGTTCCATTCATAAATTCATGTAATTTTACTAAATCATGTGGTCTAAAAGTCTGTGAGCACATTGATTGTGTAAGATTACAACGAGGCTTTGACTTTGCAAAACACTTTAAATTTGGTTTACATCAATTCAACATTTTTATTTTCATTCTTACTACGATGTTTATCATTGTATGTAATCATGGTAACCAATGACGAATGGTAGCCATCATGTATGCTTTTTTAGGCAGTCCTTGAGGTGGTGCAAGGTAAGTATAGTTGACCCAATCTTGATATTTTTTATTATTATGTACCTTAATGGTGAATGCTGGCCATGTTCTCCTTTGTTGGACATGGCCATAGCTTGGATTGTATAAAATATGAAGGGGTGTTTGATTCCATGTCTGCATCATTTGAAGGTACATGCAACAACTGTGCTGGACAATTGATGGAGAGTGTTAATCTCCAAAAAAACAAGTTTATCTTGATGTTAGAGCACCTCTATATCAATAACAACTCATAACCTCAACCAATTTTGAAAACCAATGCTAGATTATCCAGACTTGAGTTAATTGTGAAGAAACTCATTACACAAAAGAGTCTACTACACTTAATTCACTCATTGACTAATCAAATGTGTAAGGTTTTTAATAAAAATTTATACAAGGTGTCTGCTAAAGTTTGCGCACCTTGGCCAAGTTAAATCTCTTCAAAAGAATCAGTAGATCTTGAGATTTGCTCCAAACAATGTACCTATGTTTGAAACTATTCTTTTGTGTAGTTGATTTTGACACCTGCAACTTCTAATGCATAGTTATCCCAAAGTAGACCCCTTTTATTCATATGCTTTTAGCCACAATTAGCTTACCTTTAAACTTAACGAATTAGTGTCTTGTTGCTCAAAACTTTACATTGTGGAGGGAGATCTGATCAAAACATTGACCACTGGGATTGAACCTATTACTGCCTTCACTTCTTCACATTTACACATGTAAATGTTCCTACTTAAAATTCTCTCAACCTGATTACAATTAGACTCTCAAATCTTGACCATGGATGCATTAGCTATGGACGTAGACATCTACAAAATAATTTATGAAATGATCAATCACAAAAGGAGAGATGGAGAAAAGATAGCGACTCAGATTTTATTAGTTTTATTCTATTCTCATGGAAAACATCTGATTGATAAATCTCTTACATTCATCACACATATTCTTCTTCTACTCATCTATTCTTGTTCTAAATCTCTTCTCTCATATATGTCCCGACTCTATACTTGTATATATAGACATATATGTACAAACTCTTCACCATTACAAAGGTATAAGTGAACTAATTTCAAGCTTGATGTACATATATATACAAGTCTTCATCTTCTGACAATGCACTAATCTTCAAGCCTCAAAATTTGATCTTTGCTTTATTCTTTGAATTCAAACCTTGTCCAAATCATCAATTTTTGATTGTCCTGCACCAACACCAATTAGGTTGAAAAATCGTATCATGACATGCCTCTGAAGGTAGGTCTCAGGCTTAAAGTGCATTGCAAAGGTTGGGAGCTTCCGTGTTTGATTTCCACATTGTATTAGGCCAAGATCATAAAATTTGGCATGTATTGGAGTTTGTTAGTGGATATGTAACATCATGGTGCTAGATCTTAAAATTAAGCATATTTTAACACTAATTCTTCAAATAAATCCATGGTCTATAATTGTGCTTTGATGCATGCGGAATGAGTGTGATCAAGTTATTTCACGAGCTTCTTCCATGCTGGATGTGGAAATTCAAATGTATCCTAACCTTCATTGGTGACTCTACTTCCAATTTCCATTTGAGGCTTGTATCTTTTGTCAAAAGACTACTCTACAAGTATTTTGTACGAGCTCCTTGAGTTCATGAACTTGGCACAAGATGTTTAAACCCATGCACATGGAAAAGCTCTCTTCATCTTAGTAGAAAGAGTTGGCAGGGGAAGACAGAGGAAATACTTAGACCTATCATGACCTATTATTAGTATTTTTTTGATTCTTCATCAATATGAAAAACAAAGAGAGAAGAAAAGAATTAAAAAATGTAGATACTTGTAAATATGTACATAATTTTTTTTCTTTTTTTGAAGCACAAAGCAAGACATAGAAGTGTGTGGAAGTGGTGGTTTTGAGATCTCAATTATTTCCAATTTTTCTTTTTCCTTGATATTCAATAAGAATAGTCATATCTATGTCAACCTTTTTGGTATTTTACTTTCAAATCCTTCTAATTGCACTCCAAAAATCTTGCTACAAGTGTGATGAGCATAAGGTTCTTAGAAAATGTAGTGATACTAATATGTCATGTTGAGTGCTGTGAATTTTTTTATCTTTTGGTGATTGATGCAAAGTTATTTTTGACTTTTTTTTATTAATGTGTGCGGAGTTTTGGTGTGATTTCTATTATAGGATTACTAAAAAGCTTCCAATAGCTGAATTGGATGTGGATGCAATGTCTTTATCTAGAGGACATTGGTTCTTGGATAGTGACTTAGAAGATTAAGTTGTGGAACTTGATTCAGACCAAGAAGAAGTTCAAGAGCAGGAACAAATAGAAAAGGAGTTGAAAGACTTATTGAGAATAGATAGCAATCACATCTTCACTGTGAAGAAAAGGAAGTTGAAGTACACCATGCTATGTCAAGAATTCTATAACTTTCAAAGATCAGCAGCAACATACAAGAGGTGGAAAGCAGTTGGCTTACACAAGCTTCTTGAGGAACCTATGTTTTTCATTGACTTTGAGAGATGTGAGTAGGTGATTTCCTCCTTGCAAGAATTGAAAAGAAGTATAGAAGCTTATTTTTTTACAAAGTCAAAAACTTGGAAAATGAAACACTTAACATCACTATCAAGGCAAAACACATCAAATCTACCCTAAATTTCTATCCGATGGGAACCAAAGTGGATGTCAGTTTTGTCAAGAAGAATTCAGCCACATATACTGGATTCAGAAAGTTCTCTGACTTCACGGATAAGACAAAAGAAGAATCGCCATAAGTTTTCCTACAACTTCTATGTTTTCCAAGGCTGTCTAGGTACATTATGCCACATAAGCCTGTCACTTTGGTGATGTTAAGCAATAAAGATTAAAAAAACCCTCTGGAGTGGTGGACATGGCACCATACATCCATGAGAAACTCAAGGAGGGACTAGGGATCCAAGAAATTCATGAATGGAGCCCAATTCCAAACAAAGATAATATATCATGTCTTGGGTATTGAAGATAAATTAATGTTAGCCCCTGAAGCTCAAGTGTTTAGAGAAGCTATGACTGAAGTCAAAAGTTCACTTAAGACTATGTCCGTTAAGGAGATAGGGAGAAAAAGAAAAGAGATTGAAATGGAAGTACCACATCCAACCAAGAAAAGAAAATTAGATCCAAGGAAGATAGAGTTGGAGGAAAGGGCGGCCACTAAGGAGGAAATAAAAGAAGAACAAAAGAAAGTAAAAGCTAACAAAGAGCCTCATCCTCCTTAGAATAGCATTGAAAAGCTCTATTCCTATTTTATGCAAGGTGGTGATAAGAGAGCTGCCTATGAAGCCCAGTATCAGAAGATGCTAGAGGATTTTTTTGACGAGGCTATAGAATCAAATCAATAGGAGATGGAACACTATGAGGAACTCCATGAGCAGATGATGAGTGCAGAAACAAAGGTTGTGTTCATTAAAAAAGAAGAGGCACTCTTAGCCTATTTCAAAGAACTACAAGGTCCACCTTAAACAAGGACTACTATTGTGGCTACGGTCAGGAAACCAAGAAAAGAGACAAAGCAAAAGAGACAACTGAAGGGAGTAAATAAGAAAGCAGCCATGGAGAAGGGTAATGAAGAAGAAGATGAGGTTTGAGGATAACCTTTAATTTACAAAATTGGAGCTGAAAAAAGAAGAGAAAAAAGATAGTAGAAACAATGTCAATGTCACCTAAAGAGAGATCAGATTCTGATATAGACATTGATATTGAAGGTTTCTTCTTAAGAAGTTTGAATCTATCAGTTCCCAACACTCCCATCAAACTAGTATATACTATTATACAAGGTGTGGAAGAACTAGAGAAGAAAGCAAAATCAAAGAAGGAAAGTACTTCTAGAGAAATCACTTTGGAAGAAGAAGAAGATGAAGGAGCATTCATCACCCACGAATACCAAGAAGAGAAAAGAGAATCTTCCAAAGAAAACACAAGCCATAGTAAAGAGGAAAAAATTGATGAAGCTACAACATCCACAAAAGAAAAAGCAATTGAAGAAGGTTGTTTGCTGATGAGTCACATCACAACAAAAAGACTAGATCCAAAAGAATCAGAGTATGGTGTTAGAATGGATGAATTAGAAGAGAAAAAAGTAGAAAAAAAGGAGCCAACATAGGATGTAGATAAAGAAATTCAAAATGTAATAAATGATATCTAAAATGCATATTCACATCTAGATGTGGAAATGAAAGATGTAATCAGTGCTAAACAAGAAGATTCGAATGCAACGCATGAGGAGATTACAAGCTTACAAGCATAGGATGAAAATGAAGAACCAGATAAAAAGTTAGAAGCAGGGGAAGGGGAACTTCTCGGGAGATCACCCATCCCAGTTTGTTCCCCCCAAAGCTCGCTTAACCGACATAGCTCTTGCCACTAAGATACAATCTTCTAGTGCTTGAGGAAGGGGAAAGACTAACATTCACATTACCTTCAACATGTTTGGGCCCTCAAAGCTTCAGTCTTTCTTTTCAAAAGTCTATTTTGAAGCATTTTCGGGGTGATTTTTGGATCCATTTTGGAGTAATTTCATGCGTACTCTTTACACAGGTTCAAGAACAATAAGAAGAGCATTCTTTGTACTTCTATGACAACAAATATTCAGATTTGGAGCTGTGTTTTTAACCACACTAGTAAATCTACAGGTTTCTTGAAAGGTTTTCAATTATGGTGGGAGCACCCACTGCAAGTTTATGCACGTTATTTGAGCCTAAAGAACAAAGTTGATAGACACTTGTAGGTGTTGTTGGATAGTGTTTAGGCTGTGAATTCAGCCTTTCAGTGGCATTTTTTACATATATTGAGCACATACACATTATGTACTCTTTTGTGGATACTGCTTATGTACGTCCATGTGGTCATTGATATAGCAGTTACATTCTTGCATAAAGCCTTTTACATTTGATTGAGAGGGTCATTGTGAGATTTTCTCAACTGGGAGACACCCAGATGTCGGGGTCTCTTTGATGATGTAGGTGGAAGACTTACCTAGCCTTGCCATAGGAGATGTATGCTAGTTGTTCATAGGTGCCTCATAAGCCTAGTTAGCTTCTTTTGGGTAGCTGATTATATGCAGTGGAGTCAGTGATTCACTATGTAGGTTTATATATCAGTACTTGTAGTTTTATTAGATTTCAACACTAGACATATGCACTTTTTTCTAGAGGATACTCTCACAAAAATTTTCCACATTTTGTGGTTTTTCCAATTATACAGAGGTCGACTTACTCCTTGATACACTTATTGATGTGAGCACATTCACTCTCACATAATCCTTTTGGTTGGTCATTATTGTTCATTAATCCATTTTTTTGGGGAGAATGTTGATTTTTCCTAGAATCTAAAACTTGGTCATCCTTTCTTGAGCTTTAGTGGTGCTTGGACTATTCTATCTCCATTTTCATTCTAGTCAATTCTCTACCATCATGGCATCAAAAATCTCAAGCACATTTGGTGGATCTAGGTCTAGTGCCAATGTTCCCAAGAGGGTCTATAACTTGCAAGGCAAAGACCATTTTGAGATCCAGAAATTTGATTTAGAGGAGGTAGTGGAATCCACCAAATGGAATCTCAAATAACCTTGTTGATATGGATGATGATGATGATGATGATGATGATGATGATGATGATGATTGGGATGAGGTGGATGAAATGGATGGGTCTACCATTCAATTGCACATGACAGATAGTGTTTACTTTAAGTATTGGACTATGAAAGTGGAGAGGAGCTTTGGAAGAAGCTATGCAATACATATGAAAAAGAAATGACACCAAATAAAGTGTATCTGAGGAGAAAGTTATATGATCTTCACATGAAGGACATAAATAGTGTTCTTGCTCATCTAAATGAGTTTGATGCTATATTCTCCTAGTTATAGGCTCAAAAAATGGAGACAATTAATGAAATGAAAGTAGTCTTGTTGTTA
The DNA here is from genome assembly GCA_020310875.1 of Ceratopteris richardii. Lineage (NCBI taxonomy): Eukaryota > Viridiplantae > Streptophyta > Polypodiopsida > Polypodiales > Pteridaceae > Ceratopteris > Ceratopteris richardii. The sequence goes on from CM035406.1 coordinate 211,367,278, forward strand.
TGCACCTTGCCATCCTCATGGGATATGTTTTGCATAACTATTAGCAATAGCACATGTGGTGGTAAACTCGTCTATGATGACATATGTGAAGCACTCTTGAGTGAGGAGATTTGTAGAAAATCTATGGTTGAGACTCAGATTTGAGATGCATATAATGTTCCTGATGTTGGAGCAAGTCTATGACAAGCCTAAGTATTGGCTTGAGTCCCACAAAGTCATAGAAGAAGCTTTAAAATGAAGACAATGTAAAGTTCACTGTGAACTAGCTCTTGTAACTTTTTGAAGTCTTACTTGATGTAAAAGTGAAAGAATCTTAAGTGGTTGAGTCCACTTGATCAAAAAATGAAAGAGAATCCATGAATTCGTGATTGAAGGTAGTTGGAGATTCAAAATCAATCACTAATAGATTGGAGAGTGATTGTAGGAAGTTAGGCTCCCAAAATCAACCATAATTACATGGTAGTTTTAATCATGGTCAAGAGAAGACCTCCAAGAGCTGAACTTTATGCCATATCAAGGTGTGATTTCAAGGTGCACATATGTATCAGTAAGTCCATTGTATTTTACAATCAATATACTTTCATTTTCATGATCATTTGAGTTCATATTTTCATGTTGTTGTGAAGTGTACTGTTCACTGCCATATCTCTCAATTTTCTCAATCAGATTGCAGAGATGATTTCTTTGAGGTTGGTGCATCATTTTTAGTGATTCAACTTGATAAAATTATCTCTCTAAGTCTACTGTATGCTCACCAATTTTCATTGTATTTGAATGTTTCAATCTTCAGTTATGATCATTTGAAGTCAACTTTGTCACCTCATTTTCTTCTTCTCTGCCAGCACTCTCTCAGAATAGTCATTTTGTCAAAGCTGTTTCTCAGTTTGTACTTCACCATTTTCTATGATTTAAAGCTTGTTAGATTCATCATAATGTCCAGTATATGCTTACAAAATTTCATAATCATTGGGTTCTTGAATCTTGAGATCTTTGCATTTTATTGCTCACGGGTTTGAGTACTATTGCAGCCCAAGAAAATCGGGGTCATCCTATGACTTGCTAAGTTTGTTTCTCTTTGTGTGGTTCATCATCTTTTATCAAATCACTCATGATTGTTAGATTATTAAGTGTATAAGATTTCCCCAAAAGGAATTAAAATTACTGCTGTGGCCAGAGAATTGCTCAAAACTTTGGACAGGTGTATGAACATAAATAGCAAGTTTTTGGCTCTTAAATCTACTCCAACTTATCTGTTTTGATTCAACTTTTTGAGAGTGATCTTCCAAGGTACATAGGGTGTCTAATATATCCTTTGGCAAGCTAAAAGGGCCCACCACATATCTCTGGAGTCCATTTGGTTGGTGTAGTGTAAAGTTTTTGCAGCACCACTTCATCTTCATCAACTACAAATCCATCCCTTCACAGTGGTATCAGAGCAAGGTTGGACAACATGGCAGATGGATTTCCTTCATCAATTGAGAAATTGCATAGAGGTAACTACTTAGCCTGGTCATTAAGGATGGAAGCTTATCTTCAAGGAAGGAATTTATATGGTTATATAGCTGGAGATGAAGTTATGCCAAGTTTCACGAACAAAGATCAACCAACACAAGAAGAGCAAGAAAGATTGAGCACATGGTGCTCCAAGGATGCACTTGCAAGGTCTTATCTCCTCAACTCTATCTCAGATTTTTTGTTGCCTCACATTAGAAGTTGTAAAACATCTTAGGAAGTGTGGAATGCACTTGAATCCTTCTTCTCTTCAAGTACAAAGGCCAGGAAGCATCAACTATGGCTAGACTTCACAACTCTCAAGAAAGCCCCAAACAAAATGTGATTGATTTTGTCACAAAGCTCAAGGACATAGAAAATCAGTTGGAAAGCATTGGAGAAGTGATAGATGAAGGAAAAGTTGTAAGGTAGTTCATCAATGGCTTGAAGGCAGATGACAAGTGGGAAGCATTCACCACAGCTATGGATCTATACATGGATATGCATGTACCAGATTTCAACACACTCATAGGACAACTACTTACTCAAGAGGCCAAGCTTATCAAGAATGGAGAAATATGCAAAGGTAATCAATCTTCAGCTTTCTATACTGATAAAAGCAAGTCCAAAGAAAACAAAGGAAGAGGAAAGAAAGTGGATGATGAAGCAGGTACACATAAAGCTAACTATGCAAGTAGAGGAAGACATGGTAGAGGTAGAGGCAAAGGAGGAAGACAAGGCAGGGGAAGATCCCAAGACTCTAATTCATGCTCTATTTGTGGATTAACTAATCATACAACTGAAAGTTGCTTGAGGAATTCCAAGAATCAAAGAGGCAGAGGCTACAATAGAGGAAGTTATGGCTACTCAAGAGGAAGGTTCAACAATTACCATGGCAACCACAACAATTACAACCATTCAAACTATCAAGGAGGCAATAGGGGAAGAAGAGACTTCAAAAACTACACAGAAGACTCAAATTGAGAGGACTCATTGCTAATCATGAATATGGCCATGCCACAAGGTAAATCTGATGAGCATGTTTTCTACATAGATTCAGGTTGTTCCAATCATGTGGCAGGAAATGTGGCACTCCTATCAGATTTAGAAGATCCAAAGAACAAACATGAGGTACAAACAGGAGATGATACAAGACACCTTGTGGAGAAAATAGGAAATGTCAAAGCACCTAATGGAAACATCAACTTACTCAGTAAGGTACTCTATGTCCCTAACATTACAAAGAATTTGATAAGTGTTGGGAAGATAGTAGAGAAAGGGTTGCAAGTCAGGTTCACAAAAGCAGGAGCATTTGTTGAAGATCCAAGTCAAGGATTCAGGAGAATTACAAAAGGTAAAAAGACAGGTAGATTGTTCACATTTGAATTACAAGACACTAGAAAAATTGCTCTCTTTAACTATGGTAGTCAGACACTCATGGAATTGGAAGTATGACACAAAAGGTTAGCACATATTGGTGAAATATCATTAAAGCAAATTTGCAGGGACCAAAGTGTACTTGGACTCCCTAACCTATCAAAACAACACATGATTATAAGTGTAGTGCATGTCAATTTGGAAAGTCTCACAGGTTACCATTCATGAAGAAAGGATATATGTGTGGAGATCTCTTGGAGTTGGTTCATACAAATGTATGGGGACCTAGAAAGGATGCTTCAATATCTGGATCAAGGTATTATGTCTCCTTCATTGATGATTGCAGTAGGTGGACTATATTATACTTTATGAAACACAAAGATGAACTCTTTTCATGCTTCAAAAGATATTTGGTTCTTGTGGAGAATCAAACAGGTAAAAAACTAAAAAGGCCAAGGTCAGATGGAGGGGGAGAGTACTTCTCCCATGAATTTGACTCCTTTCTTCAAGAAAGAGGAATCAAAAGAGAGATCACTACAAGGTACACTCCTAAGCAAAATGGAGTGGCAGAAAGAAGGAATAGGAAGATTGTTGAAGCTGCAACATCTATGCTAAATGAAAAGCACTTACCTAATTACTTATGGGTTGAGGATGTATCCACAACCACTTATTTGATTAACAGGTTACCTTCAAAATCACTTGATGGCATGACACCATATGAGGCTTGGAATGGAAGAAGACCAAACTTGGATCATTGTAAGATTTTTGGATGTGTTGCTTTTGCTCATGTTCCTTCACAGGTTAGAGGCAAGATGGATCCCAAAGCAGAAAGGTGTGTATTCATTGGATATGACAACAATCAAAAGGGCTATAGATTATACAACCCAGTAACCAAAGGATTCTTGGTGAGTAGAGATGTAGTATTTGATGAGAATAGTTCTTGGTATGAAAATTCATGTAGAAAGGTCAACCTACCTTATGATATTGGAGAAGATTTTCCAAAACTTGTTAAGGATAATTCTTCTAAAGTTAAAGAGCAAGATACCTCAGAAGATGATGAAGCAACTCAGTATGAAAAAATCAAAATGTGGAAGTCTAAAGGTAAAGAAAAAATGCAAGAACTTGGACAAAAGGCAGAATCATCACATCATGGCCTAAGAAGGTCCATGAGGGAGAAAAGAAAGCCATAAAGGTATGGGTTTGATACTTCTCTAATCACTAAACATTCAATCTATATAGCATAAGACATAAATCAAGAGGAACCTTAAACATTTGAGGAAGCAAAGAAGAAATCAGAATGGAGGCATGCAATGGAGGAAGAAATTGAAGCTCTTGAGGAGAAAAACACTTGGGAATTGGTTCCCAAGTCTCCATTAATGAAAGTGATAGGCTCAAGGTGGATTTACAAATTGAAGAAGAACTCAGATGGCTCCATTAACAGGTATAAGGCAAGGCTTGTGGCAAAAGGCTTTGCACAAACTCAGGGAATTGATTATGAGGAGACCTTCTCTCCTATGGCAAAGATGCCTACTATTAGGGTTTTCCTTAGTATTGCCTCTTCCAAGAATTGCAAGATACTTCAATTGGATGTAAAAAATGCATTTATTAATGGATGGATAATAGAAGAGGTATATATGGCATAACCACCTGATTTTGAGAATCACATATATCCTGATTATGTGTGTAAACTTAATAAAGCTTTATATGGACTCAAACAAGCCCCAAGGGCTTGGAATCACATGCTTGTCTCATTCTTGTAGGACAAAGGATTTCAACCTAGCAAGGCAGATCCATCACTATTCATAAAAAAGGAGTAATTATGAAGTCATCTATTTGTGTGTGTATGTAGATGATATTATACTTACAGGAAATGATACAGATGGCATGAAGATAATCAAAGAACAGATGAGAGAAGAATTCAAGATAAGTGATTTGGGTTCACTTACCTACTTCCTAGGATTGGAAGTTGTCTACAAAGATCATGATTTGTTTCTTACTCAAAGAAAGTACATTAAAGACATGTTGGCAAAATTCAAGATGCAAGATTGCAAGATTGCAGATACTCCAATGGAGGTTAATCATAAATTGAGCTCACATGAAGGTGAACTCATAGAAGATGTGACAGGTTTTCAAAGCCTTGTGGGTAGTTTGAACTATGACACATTGACAAGGGTTGATATATGTTATAGTGTGAGTGTGCTAAGTCAATTTATGCACACACCCAGGAAACCTCACATGGAAGCTACCAAGAGGATACTCAGATATCTCAATGGGACCATGAATGAGGGGTTATATTACCCTTATGTATCTGATTTGAGTTTGAAATTGTTCTCTGATGCAGATTGGGTTGGCTCTAAGGAAGACAGAAGAAGCACCTCAAGTTATCTTACCTTTGCAGGTTCAAAACTTGTTTCATGGTCATCCAAGAAGCAACCCACAATTGCTCTCTCTTCTACTGAAGCTGAATACAGAGGTATTGCCATAGCTACTCAAGAAGCCATGTGGATGAAGACACTATTCACAGATCTTGGTTTGGAGATTGGAACTCCAAATATTTTTGGTGACAATATGAGCTCTATTCACTTAGCTGCTAATCCAATTTTTTATGCAAGGAATAAACATATTGAATTTCATTATCAATATGTAAGAGAGAATATTGTGAGCAAGGAGATTCAAATATCATATGTGTCCACTCATCAATAATGTGCAGATATTCTTACCAAAGCATTGGATGGTACAAAGCTTTGCAAATTCAAAGCCATGATTGGTTTGCAGGTAATCTTGGAAGATTGAAGACCTCAAGCATACTTGGCTTGAGGTGGAGCTATTGGAGCAAGTCTATGACAAGCCTAAGTATTGGATTGAGTCCCACAAAGTCATAGAAGAAGCTTTAAAATGAAGACAATGTAAAGTTCACTTGTGAACTACCTCTTGTAACTTTTTGAAGTCTTATTTGATGTAAAAGTGAAAGAATCTTAAGTGGTTGAGTCTAGTTGATCAAAAGAGGAAAGAGAAGCCATGAATTCATGATTGAATGTAGTTGGAGATTCAAAATCAATCACTAATAGATTGGAGAGTGATTGTAGGAAGTTAGGCTCCCAAAATCAACTATAAATACATGGTAGTTTTAGTCGTGGTTAAGAGAAGACCTCCAAGAGCTGAGATTTTTGCCATATCAAGGTGTGGTTTCAAGGCACACATGTGTATCAATAAGTCCATTTTATTTTACAATAAATATACTTCCGTTTTCAGGATCATTTGAGTTCATATTTTCATGTTCTTGTGAAGTGTACTGTTCACTGCAATATCGCTCAGTTTTCCCAGTCAAATTGCAGAGATGCTTTCTCTGAGCTTGGTGCATCATTTTTAGTGATTCAACTTACTAAAATTAGCTCTCTAAGTCTATTGTATGCTCACCAATTTTCATTGTATTTGGATGTCTCAATCTTTAGTTATGATAATTTGAAGTCAACTATGTCAGCTCATTTTCTTCTTCTTTGCCAACACCCTCTCAGAAAAGTCACTTTGTCAGAGCTGTTTCTCAATGTGTACTTCACCATTTTCTATAATTTAAATTTTTTTAGATTCAACATACTGTCTAGTATATGTATACAAAATTTCATAATCATTGGGTCCTTGGACCTTGAGATATTTGCATTTTATTGCTCATGGGTCTGAGTACTATTGCAGCCCGAGAAAATCAGGGTCATCCTATGACTTTCTAAGTTTGTTTCTCTTTGTGTGATTCCTCATTTTTTATCAAATCACTCATGATTTTTAGATTATTAAGTGTATAAGAGTTCCACCAAATGAATTAAGTTAATTGCTGCTGTTGTTGGAATTTGGGGCCCCAGGATGTTCCAATTCTAAAAACCTTTTGAGCATACACACTTAATTAATTAAGATGATAAGTGAGATAAAAAGAAAGAGATCTTGAGACAAGGATAGAGAACATAAGCTGGATGCTTACTCACTAAAAAATAGATGTCCAAATCACAACATGGGAGTACTACTCCACCATATAAAGTGGTGCACTCACTAATGGAAGAATATCCAAGAAGATGATGATACAAAATTTAGATTATGTTGAAATAATCTAAGTATGTGAAGTGAATGAGCAACAAAGCTAACCTTATTCTCACAAAATAGTGTAACAAAATTGTAAATCAACCAACCCTGAGTTTGATATTAGGGTAGAGAAACCCTAAAAACAAAATATAAGGTTAACTCACAAAAGATAGTTACCACCACCTTGTAGAAGACTTCTTGCTCCAAGAGAGTAGCCTCTCCTTCACCAAAACTCCACCTCCTCAAGAGTGTGTGAACACTCTCTCTTCAAAAAGACCTTCAAACTTGAGATCTTTGAGTGAGTGATTGAACAATGAGCCAAGAACCTCTTTATATAGTTTTTTTCTTACTTCAAGAGCACAACTAAAAAGCTATGCTAAAAAATAAAGCTCCTTTGTAAAAACTACGCGATCGCTGTGCCAATTTGATAAAAAAACAATCGTGAATAAATCTAAAAAGCAAACGGTGCTATATGTTGCTTTTCAAAACTAATGAACTTTTGGTTGGTGCGCCCACGAGTTTCAAACCTGGGTCACTGTGACGAGAACTCTTTGCCTTATCCAACAGGCCACGCGACGTGTTCTTGAAGAGAGTCTCTGAAGAACAATCCTTATGGTTGTTCTCAAGAACTTTGGACATATGTGATATTGATTCCAACAATCCCTCCTTCAATGTCACAATGGTACAAGCTTCAGTAACCTGCAAATCTTCTCATGACTATCTCTAGTCAATGCTTTGGTAAATATATATGCAACATTCTAACTAGAAGGAACATAAACTAGCTCAATGTGCTTCTTAGCTATCTGATCTCGAATATAGTGGTAGTGTACCTCTATATGCGTTGTCCTTGCATGATGCACTGGATTCTTAGCTATAGCTATAGCACTCTGGCTATCTGAAAATATATGAATGGGTTCATGTACTCTCACATCAAGATAACTGAAAATCTTTTGCAACCAAATTGACTCTAGAGTAGCTGTAAATGCTGCACGATTTTCAGCTTCACACAATGAAGTGGCAATAGTGGGTTGTCTCTTCGAAAGCCATGAGATAAGACAATCTCCAAGATAAAAACAAAATCCACTAGAACTTCTTATTGTGTCTATATTACCTGCCCAATCAGAATCTAAAAATCCTTTTAGTAACAAATGTGTAGATTTCGGAAATACCATAGCAAAATTTGAAGTTCCCTTCAAATATCGAAAGATTTTCTTTACTGCTTTCCAATGTAACACTGTCAGATTCTGCATGAACCTTGATACTTGAGAAACTGCAAACTGTATATCAGGACGTGTATTACAAAGATATATCAAGCAACCAACTGCTTGAGTATATAGAGTAGCATCAAATGGCTTTGCATCTGCTACCATTTGTAAATACATGCTCTGATCCATAGGTGTTTGCATAGGTTTAGAATCACTCATCTGAAACCTCTCCAAAAGTTTCTCAATGTACTTCTGCTGTGTCATATAGATACACTCATCTCGAAACAGAAACTGAGTCCCAAGATAATAATGCAAAATGCCTAAATCATTCACATCAAATGTTTGCTTCAATTGTTCTTTGAACATCTGCAAATCTTCATCTCTGGGACCTGTGACTATAATATCATCCACATAAATGATTGCTATAATCATCGTACCTGTTTCAACTTTGACATAAAGAGTTGGAGCTGCATCTGAGTTATGGAAACCAATGGATAAAAGATATCTATGTATCTTTTCATAGCATGCTCTAGGTGCCTATTTTAAACCATACAAAGCTTTTATAAGCTTACACACTAAGTGTTCTTTACATGTCTCTTCAAAACCTTCTGGCTGCTTAATATACACATCCTTATGTAAATCACCATTTAGAAAAGCAATCTTAATGTCAAGTTGATATATATGCCAACCAAAATGTGTTGCTAGAGCAAGTATTGACCTAATAACAATCATCCTAGACGTAGAAGCAAATGTCTCATCATAGTCAATACCTTTTTGTTGTGCATATCCTTTGACAACCAATCTTGCTTTCTACCTATCAATAGTACCATCTGCTTTCCTTTTGATTCTGAAGATCCATTTTACACCCTTCTTTCCCTCTGGTAACTCACATAGCTGCCAAGTTTGATTCTTATGAATAGAATCAATCTCTTCTTGCATAGCTTTTCTCCAAATAGGAATGTTAAGTGCATCTTTAACACACACAGGGGTTCATCCCCAACTGTAGTAAGTGCCAAAATCCACCTTCTCTTGACTTCAGGGTTACTGTACCTATTCCTACAACATCCAAATCATTGCCATCTACAATAATAACTCTACTACCTGAATAATAGGAAAGAGAAGAAAACACATCTCTGCAACCTCTCATATGCTTTGTAGTCCCTGAGTCAAATATCCAAGGACTTGCTGAAAGAACTTGTAAAGCTGCCTGATGAAAAGCTACCTCCTCAATGGTGATACATGCATAAGATTCACATTGAGATTTCCCTTTTTTATCATCTTCTACAACATTACCTGATGCCTTTTCCTTTTCTGTTGCAATCCTTTATAACATGCTGACTTAAAATGTCCAGGTTTCTTGTAGTAAAAATCATATTACTTTCTTCTTCTTAGAAGATTTCTCTTTAGATGTAGTAGATACAGAATCTGAAGTAGAAGGTGAAAGGGACTTACTTTCCTTTATGGATTGTTTTTCCTTCTTCTCCTTCTTCTTCTTTTTCCCCTTTGATGAAGATAAAAGTGCTTCTTCATTCTCTTCCATTCCCTTCAACTGATCTTCATCTTGAAGTAACAAGAATTCTAACTCTTCAAATGTAACCTCTCTATCTCTTGTGGTAAGGGTAAGAGTGGTTATGAAAGAGCGATATGAAACAGTCCACAGAGTGCATGTATTTATAGGAATTTTGATTACGTCGAAAAGAGTGGTTACAAGAGGGCGGCTTCGAAAAGCAAGCGTGAAACTAAAAGTTGATAACTTTTACAGAAAGCCATTGCTTTCAATAACAGAAACTACGGTCTACAATGACCCTTATGCTAACCATTACTTTTCTAACAATAGAACCTTCTACGCAGGTTTATTTACAAGCTAAATAATAATTATTCAGATTATTGATGTCCGCCCTTTCACGCCTTGCACGCTCCTCACGAACCTTTAGCTGCTATATCAGAAACATCAAAAACATATTAATACATTAATAATATAACACTTTAACAATGCATTGTTCAATAATATACAACAGTTCTTGAACCTTTGTAAAGAGAACTATGCATGAAAGTACTCCAAAATGGTTCCACGAATCACTCAAAAAGTGCTTCAAAACAAGCGTTGAAAGCAAAGAATGAATCTTTAAGGTCCCAAAACATGCTCATGCTAATGTTGACCTTAGTCTTTCCACTTCTTCAAACACCACAAGAGTGTAGCTTAGTGGAAAGAGATTGCCGTTTAAGAAAGCTCGGGGGGGGCGGCAGGGGGAACAAAACTGGGATGGGTAACCTCTTATGAAGTACCAAGAACCTCTATTTTCCTTGATCGTTGAGGTCCTCCCTCGTGCATAACCAACCTCATCAACAATGACTTCGGTGACTCAGATGACAAGGTATGCCAAGGTCTATGCCTTGGCCGCTACTTTACTTGTAAGACTTGGGTGGTTGGGTAGTGTTGGAGTTAGACATCTGTGGAAGCACACAAACAACACAAGGATGAAGAAGCAGCTTGGAGCACAACACACAATATTGAATGTATTACCACTAGAATGTACAAAGATAAGTAGCCCATTCGGGCAATAGACATATATCCAAGCCGGGGGAAAAAAACTTCTAAAGAGGGAAAAAAGTGCCCCGGTGGTCTTAGAGTGTTCACACACATCACTACCTAAATATATCAACAAATCCCCCCTGGGAGTGATGCGATGAACAAGGGGCTGGCACTCATGTATAAGCAAGTGCAAAGCTATGTGGAATCAGTCCACAAAAGGAAGTAAGCCCAAAGCTTTGCAGAAAGCTTCAAACTTCTCCCTAGGTAGAGCCTTTGTAAAAAGTTCTGCAATGTTCTCCTGTGTGGGCACATATGCCAAGTTGATCTCCCCGACAGAGAACCTCTCCTTGACATAATGATAATGCACCTCAATGTGCTTAGTGCAAGCATGGAACACAAGGTTCCTCGCAACTGTCAATGCGCTCTAACTGTCAGTGAAGATGGTGGTGGCAGAAGCCTGACGAACACCCAAATCAACCATAAGGCATCTGATCCACACACACTCAACAATCGCTATGAAAGCTTCCCTATACTCAACCTTACAACTAGAAGTGGCCACTTTAGGCTGCTTCTCGCTAAACCAAGATATACATGAGCTACCAAGCATGAAGCAAAAACCACTAGTGGACACATGAGTGTCATAACAACTAGCCCAATCAGTGTTAGAAAAAGCATGCAAATCTGGCGGTAGTGATCCCCCCTTCGGATAAAACAATCCAAGTAATCGGGTACCACTCAAGTAGCAAAGATAGCAAACTGAATATTTGGCCGACTAATACATAAGTAAATCAAGCATCCAATAGCCTGTTGATAGAGAACAATATCAAATGCATCCCAACATCATGAAGACTCAATCATAAACCTATCTATATAGGAGTGGCAATAGGCTTACAGTCTTCAAGGCCAAAATGCTACAACAATGTGTCAATATAGTTCGTTTGACACAAAACCATTCCACCATCAACTTGCATAAATTGAATGCCCAAGTAGTGATGCAAATGCCCCAAATTAGACATCTCAAATGAGGCATGCAAATCAGCCTTAAAATCAGCAATATGCGTGTCATGAGGACTAGTGAGCAGGATGTCATCAACATATACCACAATGATCAGAAGCACATCATTAGCACACTTAACATATAAGGTGCTTTCAGTTGGACTGTCCTCAAAACCATGTGCACTAAGATAGGCATGCATCTTTTCATACCAAGCACGTGGTGCTTGCTCTAAACCATATAGTGCCTTCTTTAACATGCACACCTGGTTTTCATGCCCTTTCTGCACAAAGCCATGGGGTTGAAAAACATACACTTCTTAATGCAACTCACAATTCAGAAATGCAGTTTTAATGTCCAACTGATGTACATTCCAACCATGATAAGGTACAAGTGCACAGATGCTACAAACAATAGTCATTAGGCAAGTAGGTGCAAAGGTTTCATCAAAATCAATGCCTCTTTCCTACGCATAACCCTTTGCAACAAGCCTAGCCTTATACCTGTGAATTGTTCCATCAGGTTTACACTTCAGCTTGTATACCCACTTAGTGCCAATGGCCTTCTTGCTAAGAGGCAAGTCACATAAAAACCAGGAACCAATTTTCATGATAGCATCATATTCAGATTGCATCATAGCCATCCAATGTTCAGACTTTTGTGCTTCATCAAACAAAACAAGTTTAGTCTCATCAAAGAGACTAGAGGGAGCCATGGCATAGCAATCTGATGCAAAAGAGGCACTATGAGAGCCTGATCGAGTATGATATGACAAAGGTGCATCTAATTTGTTATCACACAAAGTCTACACCAGGCATTTTGGCATAGCTTTTGCCTGCTTAATATCAACTCTCTCATCAAAAAGTGCATCATGTAAATATGCATCAGAAATGGAATGATTTGCATCATCACATGAAAACTGCAAAGGCTGAGAAGTTGCCTCATTAGGACCAGCACTAGACTGTCCACCTATAAAAAGAGGTAGCAAAGTATCATACATGTCTTTGGAGCTAACAGATGTCTCCTTAGTACATGAAAGTAAGGGCTGAATAGCATCTTCCACAAAAACAACATCAGGGCTAACCAGAATGCATTTAGTTTGTGGATGAGACAAACGATAGCCTTTGCTTTCAAAACTGTACCCAACAAAAATACATTTTACTGCTTTATCATCCAATTTTCTGCGATGTTGTTCAGGCATTAATGCATTTGCCAAACAACCAAAAACATGAAGATGAACAACAGATGGCTTGCAACCATGCCAAGCCTTGTACATCTATCATCAACAAGTTTCACAACCAAGCAAATTATTCAGAAACTGATAACAAATTTTTCTTGTTCCCTAGCACAAATAAACCATTTGACAAGTGAAAGAACTACCATCAGCAGTAGTCGAAATGATCTTACCAACTCCCATAACAGGATAAGAGGAGTTGTTGGTGCATGTAATAGTATTCCCTGTAGGGCTAGGCTCGAGTGAAGAGAAGAAATTGCACTGCGAGGTAATATGTTTGGTCGCCACACTATCAAAGTACCGAACATTTGAGTCTACTGCAGACATGCAGTGCTCATGAGAAGATGGGTCAAAACTGCAAATAGTATAAACACCCAATCTTCATCCTGCACAAGATTAGCAGACTCTATTTTCGGTGTAGAGGCCTCTGCAACAACCATTCCGGCGTCTTTCTTCTTTGCCTCTTTAGCAGCCAGTTTTGGATAGCTCTTAATGACATGATCATTTGCTTTATAGTATTTGCAAAACAATTTTTGTTTTTCTAATTTCTTCTCATCTGTTGAGTTGAACAGAACTACCCAAACAAGGTCTAATAGACCTCTACCAGACTTCGAGATGCTTACACTGGCGAACCAAAACTCGTATATATCTTTGGCATAAGAAGAGGAAATAGCCTCCACAAGCACTATGATAGTGCATTCGGAGGCCGAAATGAGCTCAGATCACGATTTGAGCACCACATAGCAAAGCTGTTTTGATCTCTGAAACACCCTGAGTATGCTTACCAAATTTCGTGCGATTTTGAGATTGCAATTGGAGAGGTGTAGAAAATGCCCTAGATGAAGTGACAACCTGATCTGATACCAATTTTTGGAGTTAGATGTCTACAGAAGCACGTGAATATCACAAGGAAGAAGAAGAAGAAGCTTGGAGCACAACACACAATACTGAATGTATTACCACTAGAATGTACAAAGGTAAGTAGCCCATTAGGGCAATAGGTGTATATCCAAGCTGGGAAAAAAAAACTCCTAAAGAGGGAAAAAAGTGCCCAGGTGGTCCTAGAGTGTTCACACACATCACTCCCTAAATATATCAGCAGGTGGGTGCTCGCGTCGCACACACAAATGGAACAATGCTTTCATCTTGAAATGCTTTGATACCATTGAAGTATTTCTTTGGCAATGCATGATGGTAGACTTTCCTTCTCAAGAGCTCCACAATGATACCCTTGCTGTAGAAACCCAAACTTTGATACTACACATAGTACTCCACACAAGGGGTGTAGAATACATAGAAGACACACAATACACAAACCACAAACCACAAACACAAATTTCTTAGTTTGTATGAATGTGATCAATCTTAGAATCTATAGCTAACCATGCCACTATATGTTTTATCAAAGAACATATACAAAAGTTTCTAGTGGCCATCTGGCCTTTCACATGGACACTAATGGTAACAGAAATTAAATGATAAAGCAATAAAATTTATTTTTGTTGGGTATAGTTTTGAAAGCAAAGGTTATCATCTGTATGTACTATGGAGACATTAGTTACCTCCAAAGATATGTACGACACTTTGCTTCCTTTTTTTGCAAATGGAGAGTCTAGTGCTGTTCCAAATGAGGCAATTTCTCAGCCTTTGCAGGTTCCACATGATGATGAATATCATTCCATTTTTTATGTAGATTTACATGATGCACTTGTTGATGAGAGGTTTGATATAGAGGAGGTAAAAAATATGCCTAAATGGCTGGTGAAAACTTTGCAAGATAGCAAATTAAATGCACCTCTATCATATCATGTTCGTACAGGCTCTCATAGTGCTTCTTTTGCATCAAATTGCTATACTATGGTTGACTTTAGTCTTTCTGATGAGAATGAATGTGTTTCATTTGATGAAGCATAAAATTGAGAAAATTGGATGGCTATTATGCAATCAGAATATGGTATTATGAAAAATGGTATGTGATCTTTATGTGACTTGCCTCCTAGCAAGATGGCCATTGGCACTAAGTGGGTATACAAGTTGAAGTGTAAGCCTGATGGAACAATTGACAAGTATAAGGCTAGGATTGTTGCAAAAGGTTATGCTCAAGAAAGAGGCATTGATTTTGATGAGACCTTTGCTCCAACATGCCAAATGACTACTGTTTATAGCATCTGTGTACTTGCAGCTCATCATGGTTGAAATGTACATCAGTTGGACATTAAAACTTCATTTCTGAATGGAAACTTGCATGAAGAAGTGTATGTTCTTAGCCCTATGGTTTTGTGTAGAAAGGGCCTGAAAACAAAGTGTGTAGGCTGAAAAAGGAATTATATGGTTTGAAGCAAGCACCACATGCTTTGTATGAAAAGATACATGCCTAATCAATTGCACATGCTTTTGAGAACAATCCAACTGTGAGCACCTTATATGTTAAGTGTGCAAATGATGTGCTTTTGATCCTTGTTGTCTATGTTAATGACATGCTACTCACTAGTCCTAATGAGAAGCATATTGCTGATTTTAAGGTTGACTTGCATGCCTCATTTGAGATGTCAAACTGGGAGCATTTGCATGATTATTTGGGCAGCCAGCGCACGACCAATCATGCCTTCCTAGACATGCACTCTTAGAATCTGGATGCTCCAAGATAACATCTTTTTGCATGTCTCATGCAAGACTTCCAGACCACCTATGCATCTACTTTTCATGTCCACCTCAAGAATTGTACTTGCAAAAATAGAGGTGATCCTTGCAACATGCTCACACACATGTCATTTACCCGGAATAACCCATATACCCATGTGCATTTTGTAAATCTGCGAATATGAATAAGATGAATCAAGGCTTCTCTTTTTTTTTTAAAGCGTTGGAAAACAAAACTTTTCCAAGCCCTATAATTCATAAACAATGAGGAATTAGCTTAAGCTTGTGAGACACAAAATTGAATTCAATCTGTACAATAGTGTTAGAGACGCCTCAAGTCCAAATCTGCTTCTAGATATCACTTTTGGGCCTTGAAAATTTGAAAATTCTAGAGAGAGATGAAAAAATATAAAAAATCTCTTCATTAGCCTATCTTCATGGGACGAAATGAGACATAAAACATAGGAACTACAAAAAGTCCAATCAAGTAAAGTTTTTCTACTAAGAGTACTCTACCTTTCTCTCATACAACACTTTTTCAGATTCCTTCATCTTCATGCTCAAATTTAACACACAAATTTCATGTGACAACTTTCTAGAGAGAGAATGTAAAAACTTATTGCTACAAAATTTTGCAGACATGATCAGAATATCGTAAACATAAAATTTCATTATTAGCTACACATCTCTTGTTTTTTTTTGGTGGGAAAATTAATATGGCATCTTACAATTCTCCCCCTCTTTTAAGAACTGCGTCCTCGGAGTTGGAAAGAAGGATAATTTTCCATAAACTCATCTAAACCAACCCATGTTGAATCTTCAATAGGATATGAAAACCACTTAACTAAAATTTCCACTAGTTCACGATTCCTAAGATGTCTAATTCTCATATCCATTATAACTTCTGGTTCAAGCTCAAAAGTGGAATCTTCCTTCAACTTAGATTTTTCTTGCAAAACATGATCAACATTCGGAACATACTTTTTAAGCAACATGGAAAACTGGATGAATTTTCAAAGTCTTAGTAAGGTCAAGTAAATATGCAATAGAACCAACTTTCTTTAATATTTTAAAAGGACCAACATAACGTGGAGACAATCAATGATCTTTGCCTAAAACCAGATTTGATTTAGAAGGATTCAGTTTCAAAAAACCCAGATCATTTGTTCTAAATTCCAAGGGTCTCTTTCTTAGATCGTGATATAATTTCTGACGTTTTTATGCATATTTCATGTTCTTTCTTACCTTATTTAGCTCGAAATCTATGTTTTCAAGCATCAGTTTGGATACCTCAACCTGATTTTATGAATTAAAAAGTGATGAGGCAACAAACAATTATAGCCATACATTGCTTCAAAATGTGTTATCTTAATAGATGAATGCCATGCACTATTATATGCATACTCAACCAAAGGCAAATATTCAGTCCAATTGTTTTGCTTATCATTCACATACATACGTAACATATCCTCAAGCACCCTGTTAACCCTCTCGGTCTCACCATCAGTTTGAGGATGAAATGTAGTACTCATGTGTAATTCTGTTCCTATGGGTTGAAATGTTGCTTTCCAAAAATTAGACATAAACCTTGCATCCCTATCAAAAATTATACTTTTTGGTATACCAAGTAACCTAAAATTTTATTTTATGAAAAGTTTAGCAACATGCAAAGTTGTATCAGTTTTCCTCAAGGGAAGAAAATGTGCCATCTTTGTAAGATGGTCCATGATAGCAAAGATGGTATCATGCCCACTTCTGGTCACAGACAACTTTGTTATGAAATCCATAGAGATGGATTCCCATTTTTTATCAGGCACATCTAATGGTTGTAACATGCCAGGACTCCTTTTAAATTCAACCTTAACCTGTAGAAATTTCAAACATTCTTTCACATACCTCTTAATATCATATTTCGTATGTGGCCAATAATATGAAGCTTTTACTTTTGCATAAGTAAAGCCATGATGTGCAGAGAAAGGTGCACCATGATAGTCATGCATAATCTTTTTGTTCAAAACAGATTCTGAAGAAATACATAAACGAGAATTATACAAATCATTATTTTTCAAATGAAATTTTCCCTAAAACATAGAACCTAGATTTGTGTCCCAAAATTTCAAGATTGCTGCATAAAATAAATCTTGTTTTATTTCTTTTCCAACATCAAAATTAGAGGATAAAATAGAAATTGAATTGCATAAAGGTTTAGGAATCAAAGCATCGGCCACTTTGTTTTCTTTTCCTGCTAAGTATTTAATATCAAAATCATATTCACTTAGCAATTCGATCCATCATTTCTATCTATTGTTAAGTAAAGGTTGAGTAAATATATATTTAAGGCTTTGATGATCTATTCTTAATTCAAACTTTACTCCAAGCAATAAGTGTCTCCAATGTTTAAGTGCATGAACAACCGCAAGCATTTCCAAGTCATGTGTTGTATAATTTAATTCACGTTTCCTTAGTTTCCTTGACTCATAAGCCACTACCCTTCCTTCTTATGAAAGTATGCATCCGATTTGACTTCCATTAGCATCACATGCAACAAAAAAAGGTTTCCCCAACTCAGGTATCTTAGCACACAATTTTTGATAATTTTCTGTTTTAATTCTTCAAATGCATTTTGGCACTCATCGTTCCAGGTCAAGTCTCTATTTTTCTTTATCAATTATGTAAGAGGATTTGTAATTTGAGGAAATTCCCTAATGTGTGCCCTCTCATATTGTGCCAAACCAAGAAAGCTTCTCACGTCTCTCACACATTTGGGTGTAGGCCAGACAACTATGCTTTTAACTTTCTCAGGATCTATGTGAATCCCTTCCTTAGAAACAACTCTCCCCAAATACGTCACTTCCCCCTTTGCAAAAAAAATTTCTACTCATCTTACCATAAAGTTTATGCTCTCTTAGTTTCTGTAAAGTCTTCGTGAGATGCAATGCATGTTCATCATCATCCTTAGAATACACAAAAATATCATAGCATTTGTCAATACAAAAGGCAAAAATGTGAACTCATAATGACCATATCGTGTTCGAAAAGCGGTTTTGGGTATGTCCTCAGACTTTACTCTAATTTGATGATATCCTAATCTCAAGTCAATTTTAGTGAATACTGTGGCACCACTCAATTGACTCAGCAATTCATTTATGTGTGGAAGTGGATACTTGTTCTTACTGGTTTTCTTGCTCAATCCCCTATAGTGGATACAAAGTCTGTATGAGCCATCTTTCTTTTTTTGAAACAAAACAGGTGCTCCCCAAGGTGAAATACTAGGTCTTATCAACCCCTTCTTCAATAGATCATCGAGTTGGAGCTTCATCTCTTTCAATTCATCAATATTTGAACCTATAAGGTGCTCTAGAATAAGACTCACTTCTTGGATAGAGGTCTATAGCATGGTCAATTTTCCTAGGAGGAGGCATGCCCGATAGATCATTAGGAAACACATCTGCGTACTCATCTAAAAGTTTTCTAACATATTCAAGTATTTCTTTTTCTTTCTTCTTCTCTTGAAGGTCATTCACATAAACCAAATATGTCTCACAACCCTGTCTGTTGGTGTAAATCACAAGCCTACACATTTGGCTTGAAAGATATCTTGAAGATCTTACATAAGTGAAAAAGCATAGGAACCATTGCTAGTGGTTAATTACCACTTTATCTCATTGTAAAAGTCAAATTGACTTGGAATCTTTTGTAATCACCTACCAAAAGGATTTGTGGAAAAGTTAGTTGTTTGATTGAAAGAATATCTCCTAGTATGTAGGATCTTGATCATAGGGAGCCAAAAGTTTGAATTTGAATTCAAATTTTTACTCATTCCTTATAAAAAATGGACATGAAAAGTCGCGGGTAGAGAAGATCACTCCCGAGCCTCTCATTACTAATTTTTGAGTGTGTGTGAGGTCTACACTCGAGCCCACACCTCTCTACACCATTTGGCATTGAAGTTCATGCCAATGGAGTTGTATACAAGTGTTTATTAATACATACATTCACATTGTCCATCTCTGAGTTCTCTGTTAGTCTACTCAAAAGTCTATCAACTTGTGAAGGGAATATCTCGGTCAATTCTTCACCAAATTCAGTGATTCAAAGCTTGTTGGATTCAAATTGAAGTTATCTACATGCTACCAAAGTTTGAAGAGATTCTATTCAGCCATTTAAGAGAAATCTGCTTCGAGGTGATCACTGGTCAATTTTTGCTACAGTCCTAAAAAGTCGGGGGTATAGCTTAACTTGTTAAATTGATTTCTTTTAGCATAGTTTATCTTTTTACATCATTCTACTGGGAATTGGTAGCTTACTAAGCTAATTAGATACCACTAAAAGGAATTTTTCCAATTCCTACTGTGCTGGTCATACTGAGCAAAATACCCAGCAGATATCAAGCCATAAGTAGAAGGTTTTCTTGAGTTTGTGACTTTCAAAGTTATCTGTTTTGATTCAATCATTGCACACATCATTTCCAAAGTACATAGGAAATTTTATGGTGTCATTGGAAAGCTAAGGAGGTCTAGTTATCAAGTCTGAAGCAAAAGTGGGCTGGTACAAAGCAGGTTTAGCAGTACCTACTCAGTCTCTTGGAGCATCCATCCATCTTTCCCAACAATGGTATCAGAGCAAACTAAGGTAAAATGGGAGATGGTTTTCCTTCATTCATTGATAAATTGGACAGGAACAACTATCAATCCTGGTCTCTAAGGATGAAGACCTACTTACAAGGAAGGAGTCTCTATGGATACATCTCAGGAGATGAGGAATTTCCCTCATTCAAAACAAGAGGTTTACCAACTAAGGAAGAACATGAAAGGCTCAACACATGGTGTGCTAAGGATGCATTGGCAAGGTCTTATTCACTCAACTCCATCTCTGATTTTCTTTTGCCACATATTAGAAATTGTAAGACATCCCAAGAGACTTGGGAAACCTTGTCATCTTATTTTTCCGCCAACACAAGGGCTAGGAAAAATCAGTTGTGGATTGAATTCACAACATTAAGGAAGCAACCTAAGCAAGCTATTTCAGAATTTGTAACCAAGATTAAAGATGTAGCAGATCAATTAGCAAGCATAGGAGAAGATATTGAAGAAGAACAGATTGTAAGGCAAGTGATCAATGGAATCAAGGCTGATGACAAATGGGAAAGCTTCACCACTGCTATGGACCTTTACATGGACATGCACACTCCAGATCTTACAACTCTCACGGGACAATTGTTTACTCATGAAGCAAAGCTCAACAAGAATGGAGACACATCCAAAGGTAATAACTCTTCTGCCCTATACACTGATAAGAAGTCTAAAGATAAAGGCAAGAGCAAGAAGGTGGAAGATGAAGGTTCTACCTCCCAAGCCAACAATGGAGGGAGAGGTAGATCATCAAGAGGAAGGGGCAGAGGAGGTAAGCAAGGTAGGGGGAGATCTTATAACTCCTCACCATGCAACATTTGTGGTTTATCAAATCATACTACAGATGAGTGTTTCAGGAATTACAAGAATCAGAGAGGAAGAGGATATCAAAGAGGTGGATACTCACAGTCAAGAGGTAGATTCAACCATCACCAAGGCTACAACAATAACTACAACAACAACTACAATAATAATTACAATGGCAACTACCAAGGAGGATTCAAATCCAGGAAGGATTACAACAACTACACAGAGGAGCAGGACGACTCTCTTCTAATCATGAACATGACCTCAAAACCAGGTACAAATGATGACCACCTATTCTACATTAACTCAGGATGCTCAAATCATGTGGCTGGCAATGTAGCATTACTCTCTGATCTTGAGGAACCAAAAGGTAAGCATCAAGTCCAAACAGGTGATGACACAAAGCATTCTGTAGTTAAAGTTGGAAATGTTAAGACTTGTGATGGAAATCAGAATTTGTTGAGCAGGGTACTCTATGTACCAACCATTACCAAAAACTTGATGAGTGTTGGTCAGATTGTGGAGAAAGGTTTGCATGTTAGATTCAACCAATATGGAGCATTTGTGGAGGATCCAAGACATGGGTTCAAGAGGATTGCTAAAGGAGAAAAATCAGGTAGACTTTTCACCTTTGAGTTAGAAGATACAAAGAATATTGCACTATACAATTATAAAGATCAAACACTTTCAGAGCTTGAGATTTGGCACAAAAGGTTAGGACACATAGGAGAAAGAACCTTGAAACAAATGTGCAGGGACCAATGTGTGCTTGGGATACCCAATGTATCCAAGCAACATATGATTTATAAGTGTGGTGCTTGTCAATTTGGGAAGTCTCACAGGTTACCCTTCTCAAGGAAAGGTTACATGCATGAAGACTACCTAGAGCTTGTCCACACAGATGTATGGGGACCAAGCAAATACCCCTCAGTCTCAGGCTCAAGGTACTATGTATCTTTCATTGATGATTATAGCAGATGGACTGTATTGTACTTCATGAAGCACAAGGATGAGGTATTTAATTGCTTTAAAAAATATCTTGCACTAGTTGAAAACCAGACAGGAAGGAATTTGAAGAGGCTAAGGTCAGATGGAGGAGGTGAGTACTTCTCCAATGAATTTGAAAACTTCTTGCAGGACAGAGGCATCAAAAGAGAAATAACCACAAGGTATTCTCCTGAACAAAATGGGGTAGTTGAGAGAAGAAATAGATTAATTGTTGAGACAGCTAGATCTATGCTTAATGAGAAAAGGTTACCTAACTATCTATGGGCAGAAAGTGTTTCTACTGCCACTTACCTTATAAACAGGTTACCATCTAAGTCTCTTGATGGTATGACAACCTATGAAGCATGGCATGGTAAGAGACCCTCACTAGACCATTGCAGGATATTTGGATGTGTAGCATATGTACACATTCCTTCTCAGATAAGAGGTAAGCTAGACCCAAAGGCTGAAAAATGCATCTTTATTGGGTAATGATCTAAATAAAAAAGGTTACAGGTTTTATAACCCTACCAATAAGGGATTTATGGTAAGCAGAGATGTTGTCTTTGATGAAAATGATTCTTGGTATGAGAATGAATGCAGGAAGGTAAAATTACCCTATGATTTGGAAGAGGAGTTTCCAAGTCTTACAAAGGAGGAACCTACTCAGAATAAAGCCTCAAGTTCAGATGATGAAGATACTATCAACCTTGAAGAATTCAAAGCATGGAAGTCCAAAGGCAAAATGAAGATGAAGAAGCTTGAAGACATACCTGAATCCTCAACTCAACCATTTAGAAGATCACAAAGAGAAAGCAAAAAACCTATCAGATATGGGTATGATACATCTCTTGTTACTAAACATTCTGTTTATCCTGCCAAATATTTGTCAAATGAAGAACCAGGATCATATGAAGAGGCCATAACCAAATCAGAACGGAAAGAAGCTATGGATGAGGAAATTGAAGCACTCAAGGAGAGTGACACATGGGAGTTAGTACCTAAGAAGGACTCCATGAAGGTAATAGGATCCAGATGGATCTATAAGCTTAAAAGGAATTCTGATGGCACAATTAATAGGTACAAAGCCAGATTGGTAGCCAAGGGTTTTGCACAAACCCAAGGCATTGACTATGAGGAGACATTCTCACCTGTGGACAAGATGCCAACCATCAGAGTGTTGGTAAGTGTGGCTGCATCAAAAAATTGGAATATGTACCAATTGGATGTCAAGAATGCCTTCTTGAATGGATGGATTTCAGAGGAGGTATATATGTCATAACCTCCTGGCTATGAGGACCATAAGAAGATAACATATGTTTGCAAATTGAAAAAGGCTTTATATGGATTGAAGCAGGCACCTAGGGCATGGAATTACAGGTTAACTACATATCTCCAAGACCAAGGATTTGTCATGAGCAAGGCAAATACTTCTCTGTTCATCAAGAGACGTAATTTAGAGGTAATATACCTTTGTGTTTATGTTGATGACATCATCATTACAGGTAATGATGTCAATGGAATCAGATATATCAAGAGTCAAATGATGAAGGAGTTCAAGATCAATGATCTTGGTCTATTGAAGTATTTTTTGGGACTTGAGTTAGTCTACACTAACTCAGGGATATATATTACTCAAAAAAAATATATACATGACATGTTGAAGAAGTTTCATTTGCAGGATGCCAAAGTAGCAAGCACTCCAATGGAGGTAAACCTAAAACTAAGTGCCCATGAAGGTGATGAAGTCAATGACATTACAGGTTATCAAAGTATGGAGGGTAGTTTGAACTATGCTACCTTAACAAGGATAGATATTGCATATGGAGTTAGTGTGCTAAGTCAATTTATGCACAAGCCAAGGATACCTCACCTAGAGGCTGCCAAGAGAATCTTGAAGTATCTCAAGGGTACACAGAACCATGGTTTGTATTTCCCTTACACTTCAGATATTGATATCAAAATTTATTCAGATGCAGATTGGGCAGGATGCAAGGATGATAGGAGGAGCACTTCTGGATACATTTCTTTTGCAGGTGGCAAACCAATTTCATGGTCTTCAAAGAAGCAACCTACTGTTGCTTTGTCTTCCACAGAGGCAAAGTATAGAGGACTGGCTAATGCCACACAAGAAGCAATATGGATTAAGCTTTTGTATACAGAATTGGGATTATATACTAGGTCTCCAATAATCTTTGGAGATAATACAAGTTCTCTTCACCTTGCAGCTAATCATTACCATTATGTGAGAGAAAAGTTGATAAGCAAAGACATTCAACTAACCTATGTATCAACAAACATGCAATGTGCAGATTTGTTGACTAAAGCTTTGGATGGAACAAAACTTTGCAGGTTCAAAGCCATGATTGGATTGCAGGATATACTTGAAGATTGAAGATGAAGACTTAAGCCAAAATGTTTGGCTTGAGGGGGCGCTGTTGGTGTAAATCACAAGCCTACACATTTGGCTTGAAAGATATCTTGAAGATCTTACATAAGTGAAGAAGCATAGGAACCATTGCTAGTGGTTAATTACCACTTTATCTCATTGTAAAAGTCAAATTGACTTGGAATCTTTTGTAATCACCTACCAAAAGGATTCATGGAAAAGTTAGTTGTTTGATTGAAAGAATATCTCCTAGTATGTAGGATCTTGATCATAGGGAGCCAAAAGTTTGAATTTGAATTCAAATTTTTACTCATTCCTTATAAAAAATGGACATGAAAAGTCGCGGGTAGAGAAGATCACTCCCGAGCCTCTCATTACTGATTTTTGAGTGTGTGTGAGGTCTACACTTGAGCCCACATCTCTCTACACCATTTGGCATTGAAGTTCATGCCAATGGAGTTGTATACAAGTGTTTATTAATACATACATTCACATTGTCCATCTCTGAGTTCTCTGTTAGTCTACTCAAAAGTCTATCAACTTGTGAAGGGAATATCTCGGTCAATTCTTCACCAAATTCAGTGATTCAAAGCTTGTTGGATTCACATTGAAGTTATCTACATGCTGTCAAAGTTTGAAGAGATTCTATTCAGCCATTTCAGAGAAATCTTCTTCGAGGTGATCACTAGTCAATTTCTGCTACAGTCCTAAAAAGTCGAGGGTATAGCTTAACTTGCTAAATTGATTTCTCTTAGCATAGTTTATCTTTTTACATCATTCCACTTGGAATTGGTAGCTTACTAAGCTAATTAGATACCCCTAAAAGGAATTTTTCCAATTCCTACTGTGCTGGTCATACTGAGCAAAATACCCAGCAGATGTCAAGCCATAAATAGAAGGTTTTCTTGAGTTTGTGACTTTCAAAGTTATCTGTTCTGTTTTGATTCAATCATTGCACACATCGTTTCCAAAGTACATAGGACATTTTATGGTGTCATTGGAAAGCTAAGGAGGTCTAGTTATCAAGTCTGAAGCAAAAGAGGGCTGGTACAAAGTAGGTTTAGCAGTACCTACTCAGTCTCTTGGAGCATCCATCCATCTTTCCCAACACTGTCGAATACCCCTAATCAACTTTATAGCAAAAATAGGAGAAAAACTTGAATTACACTTGCCTACTAGACGATGTTACTTCCATTCTATTTTCAAAGTAAGGATCCCACTTTCACAATCAATCACGACACTGTTATGAACTAACCAGTACATTCCAATGATTACATCCCATTCTCTCATTTCAATTACATGGAAGGTAGCCAAAAACTTATGTTCTCCAAACTTAAAATCAAGACTCTCAATGTATCCTACCAATTTGTAGTACCCGAATCAATCAAGAAACTAACCTTATGTGAGGATATGTCCCCCATAATCCTAATCACTGATGCCCTTGAATGAGAAGAAGTTGTCATGCATTGAAGTCTAGGGTAAGAACACTTACCTTGATCATCCGCTTCCTCAATTGTTAGGTTTTCTTCTTGTAGATGAGCTATCTTTGCCTGCATAGAACTGTTGATGGCCTTGTTTGACAATTCAAATGTGTGATGTCCGTGTTCTCCACATCGAAAGCAAATTCCCAATCTTTTAGCCCGCTCCAAGAAATTAGAATCACATTGTCAATGCACAGGTTCTTGCTTCCTAGGCATATCCATCTACTTCGGCTTAGTTTTTCCTCCTTGACCATTAGTAGAGTTAGTCCATTTCTATCCATTCTGATTTAGTGAAATAGGTCTTGGGGATCGATGTCGTGTTGAGATAAACCTTGATTTGGATGCCTTTTTCATAGTAAACTTCTCAATCTTCTCAAAGTTTTTTGCTTTTGCAACCACATCAAGAAAATCTACACATCCAAACCCCTTTACTTGATAGTGAAGCTCTTCTCACAAACCCTCAATAAATTTGCCCTTCAGGGCATCTCCAGAAACTTCTAGTGCCTACTTATGTAAACCTAAAAATTTATCCTTATATTCTTCAACGGACAAGTTATGTCTATCATCCTCATGTTGCTTGAAGGAGTAGAATTCCATTTTTTTTCCATCTGATATTGTGGAGAACAATAACGATTCTGTGCTTGCTCTCAAAACTCTTTCCAAAGGATCAAACCTGCTTTTGATTCCTCACTAAACACGTGCAAGTCAAAGAAATCTTCGAGTTCCTCAATCCATGCTTCAAGATCCTCTCTAGTTTTCTTCTCCCCATCAAATTCATTTAATTTTTCTCTTTTAAACACTTGCTTGAGTTTTTCTCTTTTAAACACTTGCTTGAGTTCAGATTTGCCTGCACCATCATCACCTTCAGGTTCACGTTGTCGTCTAGCTCTATGTGCATTCGATGTGCCCGCACCATTACCACCTTCATCATTGAGGTCCATGAAAGCATTTGCAGTACCCTCTTTTTGTTTGTTGGATCTTTCTTTATGTAACTCTGCATTTAGTCTACGGATAAACTCCTCTTGTTCTTCTATCTTCTTCTTCAAAGTCTGCTTCTTGTCTCGGAATCCAACTATGCTCTGATACCACTTGTAACAAGTCTCCTAATTTTCAATCACAATCCCACATAGAATAATAGACTTCGGCACAACAATATATAAAGAAGAAAAAACAGAGTATATGCAGAACAAGAAGAGAGAGAATTTTATTATTTGTGTAGATTTACCAGTAGTTCTGATGTGTGTTACAAAATCTATCAAATAGCTTCAATGTGAAGCCTCATTCACCCAACCATCCATGAGCTGATCTCAATCCCAATCCCAATCTCAATCAAAATCACAATCTCAAAATCTCAATCACAATCACAATCTCAATCCCAATCTCAATCTCAATTGCAATCTCCGAAGCCAAAAATGATCGTGATCAATGTACGACCATCTTCCTTTCCTATCTCTCCATCTTTGACTTTTTGGATCTCCACCTTTTGTCAGTGCATGAACAATCACGCCTTCCTAGACATGCACTCTTAGAATCTGCATGCTCCAAGATAGCATCTTTTTGCATGTCTCATGCAAGACTTCCAGACCACCCATGCATCTACTTTTCATGTCCACCTCAAGAATTGTACCTGCAAAAATAGAGGCGATACCTGCAACACACTCACACACATGTCATCCACCTGAAATAACCCATATACCCATGTGCGTTTTCTAAATCCGCGAACATGAATAAGATGAATCAAGGCTTCTCTTTTTTTTTTGAAGTGTTGGAAAATGGCACTTTTCCAAGCCTTGTAACTCAAAACGGTGAGGAATTAGCTTAACCTTGTGAGGCACAAAAATATTCAATTCTTCAATCTATACAATAGTGTTAGAGATGCCTCATGTCCAAATCTGCTTCCAATTATCACTTTTGGGCCCTACAAAATAAAAAATTCTAGAGAGAGATGAGAAAACATGAAAAATCTCTTCATTAGCCTATCTTCATGGGACCAAATGAGACACAAAACATAGGAACTACAAAAAATTCAATCAGGTCATCTCATACAATACTTTTTTAGATTCCTTCATCTTCATGCTCAAATTTAACACACAAATTTCATGCGATAACTTTTTAGAGAGAGAATGTAAAAACTTATTGCTACAAAATTTTGCAGACATGATCAGAATATCCTAAACATAAAATTTTGTTATTAACTACACATCTCTTTTTTTGTGGGAAAATCAATATGGCATCTTACATTTTATCCCAAGGGGGTCACTATCGCCAGATTTACATGCTTTTTTTGACTCTGACTAGGCTAGTTGCTATGACACTCGTGTGTCCATGAGTGGTTTTTGCTTCATGCTTAGTAGCTCATGCATATCTTGGTTGAGCAAGAAGCATCCCACTATGGCCATTTCTAATTGTGAGGTTGAGTATAGGGTAGGTTTCACAACACCTGTTGAGTGTGTGTGGCTCAGATGTCTTATGGATGATTTGGGTGTTGGTTAGTCTTCTATCACCAACATCTGTACCGCTAGTCAGATCACATTGGCAATTGCGAGGGACCCTATGTTCCATGCTCGGACTAAGAACATTGAGGTGCACTATCATTATGTCAGGGAAAGGTTCTCAGATGGAGAGATCAGTTTGGCATATGTACCCACACAGGAGTACATTGCAGACCTTTTCACAAAGGCTCTTTCTAGAGATAAGTTTGAAGCTTTTCGCAAAGTGTTAGGCTTACTTCCTTTTGTGGATCGATACCACATAGCTTGGCACTTCCTTATACATAAGTCCCATCTCCTTTTTCACCACATCACTCTGGATTTTTTGATATATTTTGGTAGTGATGTGTGTGAACACACTAAGACCACCAAGAAACTTTTTTCCCTCTTTAGGAGGTTTATTCCCTTGGCTTGTGTATATGCCTATAACCCTAATACGTTACTTATCTTTGTACATTCTCTTGGTAATACATTTAATATAGTATATTGTGCTCCAAGCTTCTTCTTCTTATCCTTGTGTTGTTCGTGTGCGTCCCCAGAACTCAAATTCCAACAAAACTATCCATAGAATATCCTTCATTCATATGCTTACTCTCCAACTATTTTTGTATAAAGTGGTAAGTGTATCCCAAGCATCCTTGGCATGATTTTTGTTGTTTCGCAAGAGCGAAATATGAGGGATAATGACATGTTTGACATATAAGGCTATCAATGCATGTGCTTGAGAATGTCTACCATCCCAAGGAAGTTGCTCTCTTGTAAATGAAGTAGAAACTACAACATGAACAAAATCGGAAGATCATCATCTTCAATGCCATTTGCATCACCTTCGATAACTGTTTTCGAAGGTGTAGTAGGTCATTTTTCAACATCTTGCATAATATTCCATAGTCCTTTTGCCGCAATAGATGACACATCTGATATGTCCATAACAGGTAATTAGTGCCATCCAACTTGTCCTCAATAGACAACATACAAAATACATCATTGTTTTTAGCCATGGTCACTAACTAAAATCCCCTAATGCAGAAAAATGTGTGTATCTCAAAAAGTTTAACACAACTACCTTGTCGAGCTCTACTAAACGTGTAGCAGACTTTAAGACGCTTGTACTCTTGAATCGAAACCTGTATATATGTTTGGCACAAAAGGATGAAATCATCTGCATAGGCATTGCAATAGTGCGTTCGAAGGCCAAAATAAGCTCATATAAATTTTTTAACATGATAGAGTGAATTTCTTTTGAGATCCTAATTGCCCTAAGTATGCTCACCAATTTTCGTATGATTATGAAATTATGACCAGAGGGGTGTCAATGATGCCCTAGATGAAGCCACAACCTGCTCTGATACCAATTGTTAAAGTTTGAGGTCTACGGGAGCACACAAATAGCACAAGGAAGAAGAAGGAGCTTGGCGTACAACACACAATACTAAATGTATTACCAAGTGAATGTACAAATATAAGTGACTTGTTAGGGTTATAGATGTTGGAGCAAGTCTATGACAAGCCTAAGTATTGGCTTGAGTCCCACAAAGTCATGAAAAAAGCTTTAAAATGAAGACTATGTAAAGTTCACTTGTGAACTACATCTTGTAACTTTTGAAGAGTTTACTTAATGTAAAAGTGAAAGAATCTTAAGTGGTTGAGTCCACTTGATCAAGAATGGAAAGAGGAGCCACAAATTCGTGATTTGTGGTAGGTAGAGAATCAAATCAATCATTGATTGGAGAGTGATTGAGGGAAGTTAGCCTCCCAAACTCAACTATAAATAGATGGCAGCTTTAGTCGTGGTGAGAGAGACCTATGTGAAGACCTCCAAGAGCTGAGCTTTATGCCATATCAAGGTGTGATTCCAAGGCACACATATGTATCAATAAGTCCATTGTATTGTACAAGCAATATACTTTCATTTTCATTATCATTTGGGTTCATATTTCCATGTTCTTGTGAAGTGTACTACTCACTGCCATTACTCTCAGTTTTCTCAGTCAGATTGTAGAGTTTTTTTCTCTGAGCTTGGTACATCATTTTCAGTGATTTCACTTGGTAAAGTTAGATCTATAAGTCTACTATATGCTCACAAATTTTCATGTCATTTGGATGTTGCAATCTTCAGTTATGTTCATTTGAAGTCAACAGGGTCTATTCATCTTCACTTCTCTGTCAGGTACCCGATTTTTTCACTCACCTTGTCAGAGCCATTTCTCAGTGGTTACTTATCCAAATTTAGTGATTTAAATCTTGTTGGATTTAGCTTACTGTCTAGTATAATCATCCAAATTTTCATAATCATTGAATTCCTAAATGTTGAGTTATGTTTATTTTTCTGCTCACTGGTCTCAAACTGTAGCAGCCCGTGAAAATCGGGATGATGTCATCACTTGTTAAAGCTCATTCTCAGTGTGTGGTTTATTATTTTTGATGAGATTACTTTTGAAAGTTAGCTCTTTAAGCTACCTAGACTTTCAAAAGAGGAATTAAGCTAATTGCTGCTGTGCTCAGCGAATTATGTAAAACACTGGACATGTGTATGAACCAAGAATAGCAAGTTTTCACCTCTGAGCTAACTCCAACTTATCTGTTTTGATCTATCTTTTTGTGAGTGATCTTCCAAGGTACATAGGGTGTCTAATACATCCATTGGCAAGCTAAAAGGGCCCACCATATACTCCTGGAGTTCATTTGGCTGATGTAGATCAAGGATTTTGCAACACCTCTTCATCTTCAAGCACATACCTATCCATCTCTTCATAGTGGTATCAGAGCAAGGTTGGACAACATGGCAGATGGATTTCCTTCATCAATTGACAAATTGGACAGAGGTAACTACTCAGCTTGGTCATTAAGAATGGAAGCTTATCTCCAAGGTAGAAGTTTATATGGTTATGTGGCTGGAGATGAAGTTATGCCAAGTTTCAGGAACAAAAGTCAACCAACACAAGAAGAGCAAGAGAGATTGAGCACATGGTGTTCCAAGGATGCACTTGCAAGGTGTTATCTCCTCAACTCTATCTCACATTTTTTGTTGCCTCACATTAGAAGTTGTAAGACATCTCAGGAAGTGTGGGATGCACTTGAAGCCTTCTTCTCTTCAAGTACCAAAGCTAGGAAGCATCAACTATGGCTGGATTTCACAACTCTCAAGAAGGCTCCCAAACAAAATGTGACTGATTTTGTCACAAAGCTCAAGGACATAGCAGATCAGTTGGGAAGCATTGGAGAGGTAATAGATGAAGAGCAAATTGTAAGGCAGGTCATCAATGGCTTGAAGGCAGATGACAAGTGGGAAGCATTCACCACAGCTATGGATTTGTACATGGACATGCATGTACCTGATTTCAATACACTCATTGGACAACTACTTACTCAAGAGGCAAAGCTTATAAAAAATGGAGAAAGCTCTAAAGGTAATCAATCTTCAGCTTTATACACTGATAAAAGCAAGTCCAAAGATAACAAAGGAAAGGCAAAGAAAGTGGATGATGAAGCAGGTACATATCAAGCTAACTATGC
Source organism: Ceratopteris richardii (assembly GCA_020310875.1). NCBI lineage: Eukaryota > Viridiplantae > Streptophyta > Polypodiopsida > Polypodiales > Pteridaceae > Ceratopteris > Ceratopteris richardii. The sequence goes on from CM035406.1 coordinate 211,399,120, forward strand.
AGGTAGAGGAAGACATGGCAGAGGTAGAGGAAGAGGAGGTAGACAAGGCAGGGGGAGATCCCAAGACTCCAACTCATGTTCTATTTGTGGATTAACTAATCATACAACTGAAAATTGCTTTAGGAATTCCAGGAATCAAAGAGGCAGAGGATACAATAGAGGAAGTTATGGCTACTCAAGAGGAAGGTTCAACAATTATCATGGCAACTACAACAACTACAATCATTCAAACTATCAAGGAGGCTACAAAGGAAGGAGAGACTACAATAACTACACAGAAGACTCAAACAAAGAGGATTCATTATTGATCATGAACATGGCTATGCCACAAGGTAAATCTGATGAGCATGTTTTCTACATAGATTCAGGTTGTTCAAATCATGTGGCAGGAAATGTGGCACTCCTATCAGATTTAGAAGATCCAAGGAATAAGCATGAGGTACAAACAGGAGATGACACAAGACATCTTGTGGAGAAAATAGGCAATGTCAAAGCACCTAATGGAAACATCAACCTACTCAGTAAGGTACTCTATGTCCCTACCATTACAAAGAATTTGATAAGTGTTGGGCAGATAGTAGAGAAAGGGTTGCAAGTCAAGTTCACAAAAGCAGGAGCATTTGTTGAAGATCCAAGTCAAGGATTCAGAAAAATTGCAAAAGGTGAAAAGACAGGTAGATTGTTCACATTTGAATTACAGGACACTAGAAACATTGCTCTCTTTAATTATGGTAGTCAGACACTCACAAAATTGGAAGTATGGCACAAAAGGTTAGCACATATTGGTGAAAGGTCATTAAAGCAAATTTGCAGGGACCAAAGTGTACTTGGAATCCCTAATTTGTCAAAACAGCATATGATTTATAAGTGTAGTGCTTGTTTGTTCAATTTGGAAAGTCTCACAGGTTACCATTCATGAAGAAAGGTGATATGCATGGAAATCTCTTGGAGTTGGTTCATAGAGATGTATGGGGACCTAGCAAGGAAGCTTCAATATCTGGATCAAGGTATTATGTCTCCTTTATTGATGATTGCAGCAGATGGACTATCCTATTCTTTATGAAACACAAAGATGAAGTTTTTTCATGTTTCAAAAGATATTTGGCTCTTGTGGAGAATCAAACAGGTAAATCACTAAAAAGGTTAAGGTCAGATGGAGGGGGAGAATACTTCTCCCATGAGTTTGATTCTTTTCTTCAAGAAAGAGGAATCAAAAGAGAGGTAACTACAAGGTACACTCCTGAGCAAAATGGAGTGGCAGAAAGGAGGAATAGGACAATTGTTGAAGTTGCAAGGTCTATGTTAAATGAAAAGCATTTACCTAATTACTTATGGGCTGAAGCTGTATCTACAGCCACTTACTTGATTAACAGGTTGCCTTCAAAATCCCTTGATGGGATGACTCCATATGAGGCTTGGAATGGAAGAAGCTCAAGCTTAGATCATTGTAAAATTTTTGGATGTATTGCTTTTGCTCATGTTCCTTCATAGGTTAGAGGCAAGATGGATCCAAAGGCAGAAAGGTGTGTATTTATTGAATATGACAACAATCAAAAGGGCTACAGGTTATACAACCCTACCAACAAAGGATTCTTGGTAAGCAGAGATGTAGTTATTGATGAGAACAATTCATGGTATGAAGATTCATGCAAGAAGGTCAATTTACCATATAATCTGGAAGAAGATTTTCCAAAGCTTGGTAGAGAACAACCGAAGATTGAAGAACAAGACACCTCAGAGGATGATGAAGAATCTCAGATGGAAAAGATCAAAGCATGGAAGTCTAAAGGTAAAGCAAAATTGCAGGAACTTGGACATGAGGCAGAATCATCACATCATGGCCTAAGAAGATATATGAGGGAAAAGAAAAAACCAGAAAGGTATGGGTTTGAAACCTCATTAGTAACTAAACATTCTATCTACATAGCACAGTACATAAACCTAGAGGAGCCATCATCCTTTGAAGAGGCCAAAGCAAAATCAGAATGGAAGCATGCAATGAAGGAAGAGATTGAAGCACTTGAGGAAAACAACACTTGGGATTTGGTGCCCAAGACTTCATCCATGAAGGTAATAGGTTCAAGATGGGTCTATAAACTCAAGAAGAATTCTGATGCTTCCATTAACAGGTTTAAGGCAAGGCTTGTAGCAAAAGGCTTTGAACAAACTCAGGGAATTGATTATGAGGAGACCTTCTCTCCTATGCCTACTATTAGGGTTTTGCTTAGTATTGCCTCTTCCAAGAATTGGAAGATACTTCAACTAGATGTAAAGAATGCATTCTTGAATGGTTGGATAATAGAAGATGTATATATGGCACAATCACCTGGTTTTTAGAATCAAGTTTATCCTGATTATGTGTATAAACTTAACAAAGCATTGTATGGTCTCAAGCAAGCTCCAAGAGCTTGGAATTTCAGGCTTGTTTCATTCTTGCAGGACAAAGGCTTTCAACCAAGCAAGGCAGATCCTTCACTCTTTATTAAAAAGAGTAACTCTGAGGTCATCTACCTATGTGTATATGTAGATGATATTATATTGACAGGAAATGATGCAGATGGTATGAAGAAGATCAAAGATCAGATGAGAGAAGAGTTCAAGATAAGTGATTTGGGTTCACTTACCTACTTCCTAGGTTTGGAAGTTGTCTACAAAGATCATGGTTTGTTTCTCACTCAAAGAAAGTACATTAAGGACATGTTGGCAAAATTCAAGATGCAAGATTGTAAGATTGCAGGTACTCCAATGGAGGTCAATCACAAATTGAGCTCACATGAAGGTGAACTCATAGAGGACATTACATCATATCAAAGTCTAGTGGGTAGTCTCAACTATGCCACATTGACAAGAGTAGATATATGTTACAGTGTGAGTGTGCTAAGTCAATTTATGCACACACCAAGGAAACCACATATGGATGCTGCCAAAAGGATTCTCAAGTATCTCAAAGGAACCATAAATGAAGGACTTTATTATCCTTATGTATCTGATTTAGGTTTGAAGCTATTTTCTGATGCAGATTGGGCTGGCTCCAAGGAAGATAGAAGGAGCACTTCAGGTTATCTTACCTTTGCAGGTTCAAAGCTTATTTCATAGTCATCCAAGAAGCAACCCACAGTTGCTCTCTCTTCTACTGAAGCTGAATACAGAGGTCTTGCCATAGCTACTCAGGAAGCTATGTGGATGAAGACATTATTCAAAGATCTTGGATTGGAGTTTGGAACTCCAACTATTTATGGTGACAATATGAGTTCTATTCATTTGGCTGCTAATCCTATTTTTCATGCAAGGACTAAACATATTAAAGTTCATTATCACTATGTAAGAGAGAAGGTTCTAAGCAAGAGATTCAAATATCATATGTGTCCACTCATCAACAATGTGCAGATATTCTAACCAAAGCATTGGATGGTACAAAGCTTTGCAAATTCAAGGCTATGATTGGTTTACAGGTAATCTTGGAAGATTGAAGACCTCAAGCATACTTGTCTTGAGGGGGAGCTGTTGGAGCAAGTCTATGACAAGCCTAAGTATTGGCTTGAGTCCCAAAAAGTCATGAAAAAAGCTTTAAAATGAAGAATATGTAAAGTTCACTTGTGAACTACCTCTTGTAACTTTTGAGGAGTTTACTTAATATAAAAGTGAAAGAATCTTAAGTGGTTGAGTCCACTTGATCAAGAATGGAAAGAGGAGCCACGAATTCGTGATTTGTGGTAGGTAGAGAATCAAATCAATCATTGATTGATTGGAGAGTGATTGAGGGAAGTTAGCCTCCCAAACTCAACTATAAATAGATGGCAGCTTTAGTCGTGGTGAGAGAGACCTATGTGAAGACCTCCAAGAGCTGAGCTTTATGCCATATCAAGGTGTGATTCCAAGGAACACATATGTATCAGTAAGTCCATTGTATTGTACAAGCAATATACTTTCATTTTCATTATCATTTGGGTTCATATTTCCATGGTCTTGTGAAGTGTACTACTCACTGCCATTACTCTCAGTTTTCTCAGTCAGATTGCAGAGATTGTTTCTCTGAGCTTGGTACATAATTTTCAGTGATTTCACTTGGTTAAGTTATATCTATAAGTATAATATATGCTCACAAATTTTCATGTCATTTGGATGTTGCAATCTTCAGTTATGTTCATTTGAAGTCAACAGGGTCTGTTCATCTTCACTTCTCTGTCAGGTACCCGATTTTTTCACTCATCTTGTCAGAGCCATTTCGCCGTGGTTACTTATCCAAATTCAGTGATTTAAAGCTGGTTGGATTCAGCTTATTGTCTAGTATAACCATACAAATTTTCATAATCATTGGATTCCTACATTTTGAGTTATGTTCATTTTTCTGCTCACTGGTCTCAAACTATAGCAGCCCGTGAAAATCGGGATGATGTCATCACTTGTTAAAACTCATTCTCAGTGTGTGGTTTATTATTTTTGATGAGATTACTCTTGAAAGTTATGTCTTTAAGCTACCTAGACTTCCCCAAGAGGAATTAAGCTAATTGCTGCTGTGCTCAGAGAATTATGTAAAACACTGGACAGGTGTATGAACCAAGAATAGCAAGTTTTCACCTCTGAGCTAACTCCAACTTATCTGTTTTGATCTATCTTTTTGTGAGTGATCTTCCAAGGTACATAGGGTGTCTAATACATCCATTGGCAAGCTAAAAGGGCCCACCATATACTCCTGGAGTTCATTTGGCTCGTGTAGATCAAGGATTTTGCAACACCTCTTCATCTTCAAGCACATACCTATCCATCTCTTCACAATAGATGTATATAAAAACTTGAGGAAAAAAACCTCCTAAAAGAGGGAAAAAAGTGCCCCGAGAATCCTAGTGTGTTCACACACATAATTGCTAAAATATATCAACATGCCCACACAAGATAACATTGGAAATCTTTTCACAAATGCTCTAGCTCAAGAGAAGTTTGAAGCCACTACAAGGAATACGGGCACATAGCAATGGTTAATGCGACACAATTTCATCGCTGTAAAATTACATAAAGCATCACAAGAAGCATCGACCGTGGAATTTTGGTGAAAGGACGACAAATACGATGTTTTTGTTGACATGTGGCATGAGGGAATATGCAACACTCACATTGAGCATCGCTAAAGTGACGGTTAAAAAAAGCATCCTTATTAACATCGTTTATGCGACACTAATTGCACGGACCTTTACCATGCCTTAGCATCGCTTACACGATGGTTTTTGACAAAAAAAAAATTAAAACGTTGGAGGCTCTTTGATCGGCATCTTCATGCATCTGATCGAAGAGCTCTCCAACATTCACAATTGCGCTGTGCTTACTAGTTGAAACAATCGCTTGCTGAATTGTTGTTTTTTCTAATCTCTATCTTATTGTCTCTCTCTGTCTCTGTTTCTCTCTTTCTACCTCTTTCTCTCTTTGAATTCTCTCTCTCTCTCTCTTTATTGCAGCTTATTCAAGAAGCTAACCAAGCAAAATATATGGCTAACTATTGTAATGCATGTCCGCATAGGCACCTATGCTCTGCTCTATAGGTATCTTGAAAATAGATAGATAAAAATAAATAAAAATATGTGTTATAATATCATTAAAAGAAATTGTGAGAAAAAAAACATACCTATGAGCAGATAGTTGTCTTCCTACATGTGGAACCGTAGAAGAGCCCTCCTCTGATCGTGGGGTAAGCATCTTGATCGTAAAATGCAGCTCATCATCAGGCATCTTTGAGTACTCATGCATGATGATCCCTAAAGTATCAGGTAGAACTCTTCCTCTCCTAAGAATTTTTATGAGAGTGAGTTTCACCTTTCTCTCTCTACTAGGATCCATAATACATGTACATATAAAACAAAATGGGTTAGAAATCAATAAATGTATGTGTACATATGTATGCGTGAATATGTGTATGTAGGTGTATATGTGAGTGTGTGTATGCATGTAAACATGTATGTATGCATATGCACGTGCATTATGTATGCAAATGTATGCATGTGTGTGTGTATCTGTGTGTATGCATGTAAGTATGTATGTATGCATATGCATATGCATTATGTATGCATATGTATGTATGTATGTGTATGTGTGTGTATGTGTCTCTATGTGTGTGTATGTGTATATGTGTGTGTATGTCTCTATGTGTGTGTCTATGCATATATGTGTGTGCATGTGTCCATGTGTGTGTGCATGTGTGTGTGTATGTGTGTGTGTGTGTCTATGTGTGTGTGTGTCTATGTGTGTATATACGTGTGTATCTATATATATGTGTCTATATGCATGTGTATGTATGTGTTTAAATGTGTGTGGATGTGTGTACGTGTGTGTGTAAGTGTGTATTATTCTATGTGTTTATGTGTGTGTGTATATGTGTGTATATACGTCTGTATATACGTGTGTATCTGTATATATGTGTCTATATGCATGAGTATCTGTGTGTGTGTAAATGTGTGTGGATGTGTGTGTGTAAGTGTGTATGTGTCTATGTGTGTATGTGTGTGTATCTGTGTGTGTGTATCTGTGTGTGTAAGTGTGTATGTGTGTATGTGTGTGTGTGTTTATGTGTGTGTGTGTATTTGTGTGTGTGTGTAAGTGTGTATGTGTCTATGTGTGTATATGTGTGTATGTATGTATGTGTCTATGTGTGTATGTTTGTGTGTATGCATGTGTATGCGTGTGTAAATTTATGTGTATATGTGTGTATGTGTCTATGTGTGTATGTGTATGCATGTAAGCATGTATGTATGCATATGCATTCACATTATGTATGCATATGTATGCATGTGTGTGTATGCATGTAGGTATGTATGTATGCATATGCATTATGTATGAATATGATGCATATGTATGAATGTATGTGTATGTGTGTGTATGTCTCTATACGTGTGTGTATGCATATATATGTGTGTATGTGTGTGCGTGTCTATGTGTGTGTGTGTGTCTATGTGTGTGTCTCTATGTGTGTGTATGCATGTAAGCATGTATTTATGCATATGCATGTGCATTATGTATGCATGTGTGTATGTGTGTGTGTATGCATGTAATTATGTATGTATGCATATGCATTATGTATGCATATGTATGTATGTATGTGGTGTGTGTTTATGTTTCTCTATGTCTGTGTGTGTGTATGCAATATGTGTGTATGTGTCTATGTGTGTGTGTGTCTATGTGTGTATGTGCATGTGTGTCTATGTGTGTATATATGTGTGTATCTATATATATGTGTCTGTATGCATGTGTATGTGTGTGTGTAAATGTGTCTGGATGTGTGTGTGGAAGTATATGTTTGGAAGTATTTGGATGGCAATGCACCACAGTGCACTCTCCTTCTCATGATCTCCACAACGATATCCTCGGAGTAGAAAACCAAGCTCGTAAGGCCGCACATGGTACTCCGCATAGAGACTACAGTATACGTAGAAAAACACAGTACACAAGGAGCATGAAGATAGAATTCTTAGGTCTTACAAATGCGGTCGAACTTATAGTCTCTGACTAACCAGTCCACTATATGTTTTATTAAAGAACATATACAAAGAAGTGTCCAGTGGCCATTTGGCCTTTCACATGTACACTAACGGTAACAATCTCCCACTAAAGGCTAATATGGCCAAAGTAACTATGGGAGAAAAATAAAGAATGATAAAGAATACCTGAGTGTAAGTATACAAACTATACCTCCCACCTGATGGGCATGTTACACAGTATACAAGTGACCGTGTAAGATCATGAATCAAGTAACCCCCATTCGGTGACAACAATGTCAAAAGCTATCTTGTGGTAGAGCTTTAGTCAAAGCATCTGCAACATTATCTCGAGTGTGAACCTTCTCAAGAATAATGCACTCAGTGGCTAAGCAATCGCAAATAAAGTGATACGTCACCTCAATGTGCTTGGTCTTTGCATGATAGACCGGATTCTTAGCCGAAGCAATGGCACTCTGACTATCACTGAGTAAACGAGGTACATGCTGAGGTAAACCCATATCACAAGCTAAATGAGAAAGCCACAATGCTTCCTTACATGCCTCACTTGTTGCAACATACTCTGCTTCTGTGGTGGAAAGAGCTATACATTCTTGAAGACGAGATCTCCAAGAGACATCACCTCCACCAAAATGAAAAATGTACCCTGATGTAGACTTATGATTGTCTACACAACCAGCATATTCAGAATCTGTTAACCAATAATGGCTGCTTTCCCTCTACCTAAGCATAGACACTTGTCCTTAGTGCCACTCACATATCTTAAAATCATCTTGATCGCTTCCCAATGTTTCTTGCCAGGATTAGACATATATATTATGCTCACAACTCCCACTGCGAATGCAATGTCTGGTCTCGTAGCTACCATAGCATACATGAGACTACCAACAAGAGACTGATAGGGAATTTGGGTCATGAATTCCTTTTCCTCATCTGATTTGGGGCAATCATCCTTGCTCAATTTCACATATGTGGGTAAAGGTGTACTCAATGCCTTTCCACCCTCCATATTGAACCTGTGAAGTACTTTGGATATGTACTCACTTTGAGACAAGTATATGCATCTTTTGCTCCTATCACGAGTAATGCACATGCCAAGAATATGTTTGGCATCCCCCAAATCCTTCATATCAAATGTTTGACTCAACTTCTTTTTGAGAATTGACAAATCATAAGAGGACTTCCTAGCAATCAGCATATCATCGACATAAAGTATCAAGCATATCAAGCTGCCATATGAGCATCTCTTTGTGTAGAGACAATGATACTCATTGCTTTGAGAATAGCCTTGAGACTTCATAAAAGCATCAAACTTTACCAAATCCCAAGTACCATTCTTGTGAATAGAATCCAACTCACTCTTCATGGCACGCTCCCACTTGACATGATCCTCTGTCTGCATAGCCTCATTATAGCAAGAAGGCTCACCGACATCTGTTAGCATAATAAAATCTAAACCTAGAACATATCTATCAGGTGGATGTGAGACACGTGAAGAACATCTCAATGGTTGCTGAATAGGAATATGTGCAAATTGATCTCAATGGACGAATCTTGAACATCCCTATGCAGATTGATCTGAATGGACATTCTCTTGAACATCCCTATGTGCAACATTCTCTTGAACATCCCTATGTGCAACATTCTCACTTCAACCTCCTTAATGGGTTGTTTATGCATCTTAGACTCATTGAAAATGACCACTACTTCTGATCACTGACCATGTTTCAGGATCCCATAAGCGATATCCAAATTGTCCTTCTCGACCATATCCAAGAAAAATGCATTTCTTTGACTTATGATCCAACTTTTGTCTAAGATTCTTTGGTATATGAGCATATGCTTCACACCCAAAAACTCAAAGATGATCATAATCTCGTGGATTCCTTGTCCAAAACTCTTGTGTCACTTTCAAACCTTTGGTAATACTAGGTGAAAGGTTAATCACATGAACTGCAGTCAATACTGCTTCTGCCCAAAAACCTTGTGAGAGGTTTGCATGATGCAATATAGAGACTACTCTATCTTGAATAGTTCTATTCATCCTCTCAGCTACACCATTCTGTAGTGGGGTATAAGGAGCTATAAACTTTCTACGAATCCCTCTAGACTCACAAAAAAGGCTGAATTCATGTGAGGTATACTCACCCCTGTTATCTAAACATAAAGCCTTAAGCTTAGTTCCTTTTTTAGTCTCAACTGAAGCAAGCCATTTTTTGAAAGTAGGGAATACCTCATCCTTCGATTTGATAGGATATGCCCATACTTTTCTAGTAGCATCATCTATGAAGGTGACAAAGTAAAGAGAACCACCTAAGGACCTAGTCGAAATAGGACCACACACATCTGTATGAACGAGATCTAAAGGCTGAATTGAAGATTCAATGTGCGTTCTATGCACATTTCTAGTTTTCTTTCCATATTGACAATATTCACAAAAGGAAAAATCAGAGAAAGATAACACAGGTAAGTAGCCAGAACGAGAACGATTTTCCATTCCACTGATGGAGAGTGTTAATCTCCAAAAGAACAAGCTATCCTTGATGTTAGAGCACCTCTATATCAAGAATAACTCAAAAACTTTACCAATTTGGAGGATCAATACTCAATTATCAAAATCTTGAACAAACTGTGAAGAGAGTAACTACTCAGAAAGTTTGTTGCACATTACTCACTCATTGACTGATCAAATGTGTAAAGTTTTTGATAAAACTTTGCACAAGGTGTTGCCTTAGATTTCACACCTTCTCCAAGTTAAATCATTCCAAAAGATTAAGTATATCTTGAGAAATGAATCAAACTGTTCACCTATGTCTGAAACTATTCTTCAGTATAGTCAACTTTGACACTTGCAACTTCTAACACATGATTCTCCCAAACTAGAACCCCTTTAAGAAAATTCTTTTAGCCATAGATGGCTTACGTTCCAACTTAGATTTTGACTCCTCATTTGTGCAAAACTTTACACTGTGCACTAAGAACTGATCAATTCTTTGACCATCGAGATTGCACCTATTTCAGATGACATTCAACACTTTACACATACAAATGTTCCTACCCATAATTCTCTCACCCTGTTTACAATTAGGCTCTCAAATCTTAGCCATAGATAGATTACCTATGGACTTAGACATCTACAAAAGGATTCTTGAAATGATCAAGCACAGAAGGAGAACTCAAAGAAATATCGGGCACAACTTTTCTTCTATTCCAAAACATTTTACATCAATTGATGAGAGATATCTTCCTCACTTCTAAAGTGTCTAATGACTTCTCATTCTTCTAATTTCTTGCTCTCTCATATTTGCCCCGACTTTCTACTTGTATATATAGGCATATATGTACAAGCTCATAACCATACAAAAGATATATGTGAGCTAACTATAAGTTTAATGTACATATGTATACAAGTATTCACTTTTTGAGTGTGCACTATCTTCAAGCTTCATAGACTAATCTTTTCTTCAACCTTTGACTTCAATCCTTCATCCAAAACATCAATTGATGGTTGACTTGCACCAACATTCACTACGAGATATATGGCCCAAACGACCATGCCAAATACAAGCCATAGGTTGTTGAGTAACAGCTAACAAGTGTTCTTTCTGTGATACAAATAAAGTATAAAGTGAGCCAACTTTGCTTCGTTTTGCAATAACCATATTGCCTTTTGATATGTGAAAGGATTGAGCATAGAAGACCATCTTGTAACCAAGGTCATCAAGTTGACCAACTGACATCAAACTGCGTGATAACTGCGGTACATGACATACATTATGCATAGTAAATTTTGAACCATCAATGAACTGCACAATCACATCTCCAATCCCCACAAAATCACATTGGTAAGAATCACCAAGTCTCACGATACCAAGAGACTTTGCTGCATAATTAGAGAATCATTCTCTATGTGGTTTCACATGGAAAGAAGCACCAAGATCTAGCAGCCAGGTGTGGGAAAGAGAGTCAGCCATAAGAGCCTCAGTTGGCACAGTACTATCAAGTGTCAACACATCAGCATCATCAGAAATAGCATTAAGTTTTTCAATCTTCATAGTCGAAGTAGATGGTGCAGGTAACTGTTTAACATGCCCATCAACATTCTGTCCTTTACCTTTAGCATTCTTTAATGCATAACAGCCTTTCCTCATGTGTCCTTTCTTATGAAAATAATGGCATTCGATGTCCCTCTTCCTTGTTTTACTTCTACTCTTATTCTGTTGACCATTCTTTTCCTTGTTCTTGCTCCTGCCACGTTGATGATTCTTTCCTTGGTAAGAATCATGAACATTATATGCATCTCCACTCTGAGTGCCAACCATAGATTTTCTATGAATCTCCTCACTCAAGAGTGCTCCACATATGTGCAATACTGCTTTCATTTCATTATCCATATCCATTTTTTGAGCCTGTAACTGAGAGAATATAGCATCAAACTCATTTAGATGAGCAACAACACTATCTGTGTCCTTCATATGAAGGTCATATAATTTTCCCATCAGATAGACTTTATTTGATGCCGTCTTTTTTTCATATGTATTGCATAACTTCTTCCAAAGCTCCTCTGCACTTTCACAGTCTAATACTGTAAAGTAAACATTATCTGCCAGGTGCAAGTGAATGGTAGACCTGGCCATTTCATCTAACTCATCCCAATCATCTTCATCCATGTCAGCAGGCTTCTTTGAAATTCCATTTACTGGCTTTCGTTGCCTCCTTGCCACCAACACTGAATTCTTTCAAGAAACCTGTAGTTTTACGAGTGTGGCTGAAAACATAGACCCAAAGGTTTATATTTAATGTTAGAGAAGTACAAAGAATAGTTAGATTATCCTTTTGCTACCTCGAAAACGAACATCGATCTTCGACCAAAACACACACAAAGACGATGAAGTTTCTCCGCCCTGCCGCCGAGCTATTTTCTCTTAAAACTCTCTTGTGTGAGACTTCTACTCTATCTTCTACCAACTTAAAGTAGTGATACCCATAATATGCTATGTGGCATGAACCACCGTGATGAGTATCATACCCAATGAATATCGTATGACATTTCCTTCCCCTTGAAAACATTTTCGTCCGTAATGGTAGGAGAAAGTGCTCGGACTCCCCTGAACCCCATATACTCTATGTACATGGTCATCTCTATGTGTGTTGTTTCTCCATATCCTTCCCCTTAAGAAACCTCATAAGAGATCATCTCAGAGGTGGGAAACCGTCTAAGAGGTGCCTACTATCTCGCATGTACACTCCACTTTCAAACTATCACTCCCATAAAAGTGACATCATCAAAATGACCTAAGTCCATATGATATATCCTCTATGGAGCAATAATATGAAAAGTAAGTGCAAAGTGCCAAGCTCATAAGCTTGACCATACTATAATGGAGATAATAAACCATAGAATCCTCTGAAGTGTAGAACAAAGTCCCATAACAAGTGACTCCAAACCCATCTAAAACTAAATAATAGATTGCCATCATACCACTCTAGGTCTTTCCTACCTTGAGTGTAATCACAAGTAATAGTTTCCTCTAACTACCTTGTGACTATGCAATTCCATCATCTAGCTCATATATAAGAATTTCTTGGTAGTGGAATGAAATCTCTACATTCCACCAACCAAGAAGTCTGTGGTTTGTCATCCTTAACTATTGGACTAAGTTCTATTGGAAGAGAATCTATTGGCACTAGTGCAAACTTTAATATTTCTCTTCCCTGTAGTTTGTCATATGAATGCAAAAAACATTCCCTTTGAGATTCAGATAATCCCTTAGTACCCATCCTCCTAACTGATGCTCACACATCATCCTCATGACTTCTCTCCTAACTGATGCATCAACTGAGAGTTTGGTACCCCAATAGGTTAGGTACATCCCTATCTCCTATAAACTCTTAGGAGAGAAGTCATAAATATATTCCCAGTCTCACTAATGTCAATAACTAGATCATCTCATCTAGTCAAGGACCATTACTGGAAATACCATAACTACTTCTGAGTCTATAGGTGAGACTCAATCTAACCATCATGATTAATTGATCTCCCTCTTGTCTTTGATAGAAGAGTGCCACTTCTATCTAGTCAACCACAATGAGAAAGTGAAACTCTCTCCATGTCTCTCTCTGTATAATCTCCTCTAAGGAAAAGAACTCTAGTAGTGGAATCTATTCCACTCTCCCTTTCCCTTTGGAAGAGACTCCTTTGAATCCATTTTCTCTACTCATCCATAATTGAGAACACATATTTTCCTCCCAAAATAGTGGAGAATCATACTCCCATGTGAAGGAAAATTACATTGAAAAGTAGAGGAAATGAATTCCTTCTGAAATATAGACTAAGAGATGTTTCCCAAACATCTCTTCTCTCTAAAGGAAAACATACTCTATTCTTCTCCTATGAAGAAATCATGCTTTCCTTTCCTTCTTTCTCTCTCAAAGAGTAGGAGCTAAAGTGAGACCATTGAACTAAAGAGAGATCTCTCATGGATCTCTGAGGTGATTCCCACTTTCTCCTTTCCTTAAAAGAGAAACTCATGAATTTATTTAGTCTTCTCTTCCATAACTAATGCATAATCCCTCATTATACATATTCCTATGAATATGGAGAAAAGATCTCCCCTAACTAATGAAGGTGTATGTAGTGAAGAGTGGACAAAATAAATTCCTAATAAGGGTCAAATCCCTCTGGTAAAATGGTCAGCAGTGATATGACATGATACCATAAACACATGTGTATCCATACTAAAGAGCTATCTTTGCCAACCATCCTCTATGCATGGATCTATACGATCCAATCAAATTGATGGAATTATCCTTCCGAAAAACTCATAATGAGTATGTGATACCAATGGTGATAAAATCACCTATCACATTCTCTACTGGAAGAATAAATCTTCCCTAAACTATGAAGGATAACTCCCAATCCTAAGGAGATGTCTATTAAAAGCTCTCCTTCTGATCTAGTGAGACATGATGCCATGAATGACGAGTCCTTTTCTCCCTGGCCATAGAAGAAGAGTGCTCAAAGAGAAGTCATTTCCATTGTCCCATACCAGTGAAAACTTCTTCCAATTCACGGTGTCATACCTACACCAAACCGAATAAATATTCCATGTAATGCAATATGTAGGTGGACTGTAATGAATCCCATATCCTAAAATCATGTCAGTGGACTCAAATGAGTCCCATGTTCTTGAACTAGTATAGTTTGGTTCTAGTCAACAATGTGACAATGGATATCCCCTTCTGTTCCAAACCAACTTGTTCCTAGGTACAAAGATCTCTGCAGATCCCAACATTCATATATGTATTGGGTACCGTAACTATTTCTGACTAAGGGATCTATGCTCTAAGTCATAGAGCTAGTGCCATACCTCTGGCCTTCCTAACCATCATTCGAATCACATAAGCATCCGTCGATGCTGTCTCATGAAACCCACCTTTGTGATCCCATCTAATTGGTTTCCTTAGTAGAGTAGCAGAAATGCTTCACTACTTGCTCAAGTGATGTGTGTGAGTGAAACTAGTCACTCTTTGGATATTCCTGATAATACCCCATAGTCTCTTAATCATCATGTGAGACTCTTGTGAAGATAAGTAAATCTTCACTACTTTGGAGAGTATCATATATGTATCTCCTGTACCTATATGCAACTTCCTAAAACCTATAGGATTGCTCGTGCACATTACTAATGGTGAAGGTGTAGCTCCTTCCCTTAGCAATCCTATGGTCTAAATCCATAAGGATTATGTGTAGGGATCTTGTTACTACTGAATTTGCCTTAAGTATAATATTCTGATGTACTAAGTCCATCAAATACATGCTTAGAAGCATGCCTACATCTTATTGATGTTTGCAAAAAAGGCATGTTACCATGCCATAACATTCTTACCTAAAGGCAAGTGCGTATATAACGCCATGAGAGGGGAAAATTTTTTACAGCATTTCCCCAGGAAATGGAATCCCAAAAAAAATTTAAACCATAAGCTAAGTGGCAGACAGGCCACCCAACAACATAGGGCTTGATAGGCCCATGGCATGCACGCCATAAAATTATATATGGACTCCATAACCTGCAAAAACATAAAATGCTAGCAACACAATCTATGTTGCATAACCTTGTATTTCCTGCAATCCTCTTTCCTGCAAACAATCAAAAAGTGTTCTTCTCGGCTATTGATCCATATTTTTAGAATTTAAAAAGTGATTTACATTTGGTGTATGCAATCCAATCTATGCATGTACATACAGAACATGGCATAACATAAAGTAAAAGGCCTAAAGCATAAAGCATACGTCCCTCAATAGTTTTGGTTTTGGAATTGCATGCATCCAATCCTTCTCAACGAGCTTCGAGACCTCTGCATCTTCCTCCTCAGATCCTAATATAAGCTTTGAAGTGTCTGAAAACATCGGATCACTTCCCAAAACATAAAGCATGGGTAGATGATTACTAGAATAATGCAAAATTTACTCAAAAATGCATTTTTAATCCCTCTTTAGACTTGCAAAAGCCATTTTAGGACCTGCAAATAATCAAAAACTGAAATATATGGCATGTTCAAAGAGCTCGAAATGAAATTACTCAAATCGCCTTCCCGGTCTGAAAGATATGGCTCCTGGAAGGTAGTTGCCAAAAACTGTTCAGACTTTGTAGAGCTGTACAGACCTGGAAAAAATACATATTTTCCAAAATTTCTTTTGATAAACTGAAAGTAGACCTTGTACTCTTCGAAACAAGCCATAGCACGTCCAATTTGGAGTTTTCTAGCCCAAGATATGGCCATTCCAAGTGGGACATGTCAAACTAGTGGACTGTTGGAGGGGCTGAAAAAAGTGAGAAAATTTGATTTTTGGGGTGCCCCACAGCATTCTTCCATCAAGCAAATGCTAAAATTCTCTCCATAACCTCAGAGAGTGGTATTTGAAGATGCTTGGGCCTATTTTCTCCTTTCCGAATCCTCCCTTCGTGCATGCTAATTCGCTCCCCAAACAGGCCTAAATCAAGATTTTTATTTTCATGTAAAACTTAAATGGGAGCTCTTAGCAAGCTTCTAATCCGCTCTAAATATGGATTTCTCTTGGATTTTATACAATAATCCATTGGAAGCCTCTTAAATGATCTTTATTCTTACTCCCAGAAGTGGAGTTTGGCAAAAGTTAACATCTAAATTTTTTCCAAAAAGTGCGGGAAGGGGGTTTTTGAGGAATTAAAATTCCTCCTTAACTTATCATCTTGATGAATCTAATGATTCGTCTACGAAGTCCATACACCATACTCTCAGTACATATATTTTTTCCCATCCATCCATAACTAATACACTTGTTTTTTGCTCTTCTAAAATTGGAATTTCTCAAATTGAGGTGCTGAAATTTTTTCTCAAACTGTGATGGAAAGGGGTTTTGTGGAGCTTCAAACTCCCATCAAACTGAGGTATCTTTTGGATTTCTCAATCTTATATGGAAGTCCATATGCTAGACTATAGGTGTGCATGGTTTTTTCCATAAATCCATGAAAATCCCGCTTCATTTGCCCTTCCCAAAATGGCTACTTATAAAAAATAGCCCCTGAAATTTTATGTTAAAATCATGAAAAATGACTATTCTATAATGCCCTAAACTTGTATCTTTTTGTATCTTGAGGGAATCCTTGCCTCCAGATGAGAGTATAGACTTCGTACTCTCCATACATGTGATTTCCCTCCAAAATCTTAGCCGTCGAATCCTTTAATGTCCTTCTCAAAGGGTCGGACCCTCGTCTTTGTCTTTTAATTCCTAAAAATAACAAAATGCTCATACCTGTTCTTAACATGAAGCTCCATGTTCTTTCACTTGAAACCATGATGTGGGAGGATTGATGGAAAGTATGCTCTTTGTTGATGAACTCTTCATATGCAACTTGTGCATCCCATCTCCATCTCTCTTATCAAGAAAACATACTTATCGAGCACCCACTTGTATGTAAGCAAGTCCGAGTCCTTTGCTCGAACTTGATTTCCATGTGCTTCCACATCCGTGGACCTTGAGGCATCTAGTCATCACATTTGGCTGCTCGCACGAACCCTGTGTATGCATGAAAAGATATGGTATATCTCCTCCTTAAGCGAAGAGATTTTCGATGGTATCGAAGTTCCATGGAAGCTCCTCACTCCATCCTCCTCTTTTGTCATACCATTAGAGTCGAGTTTTATTCTTCACAGCTTAAATATCAAGTGGAGCTCCTTCTTTTGCCATAACTCAACCACGACTTGTTCATGGATGTTCATCACAGCTCTTCCGCCATCTGGTGTTCTTGTTTTTCAGTACAGCATAGCGTGCGCATGCTTAGTTTTCATCGAGCTTAGATGGCCTAGTGGTTAGAGCATTCGTCTGCCTTCAACAAGGTCATGGGTTCAATTCCTAGTCTGCGCATTCATGTAGATATCATCCCCTATAGCTCTGATACCAGTGTTAGATCATCCCTTTGCTACCTCGAAAACGAACATCGAACTTCGACCAAAACACACACAAAGACAATGAAGTTTCTCCGCCCTACCGCCGAGCTGTTTTCTCTTAAAACTCTCTTGTGTGAGACTTCTACTCTATCTTCTACCAACTTAAGTAGTGATACCCATAATATGCTATGTGGGATGAACCACCGTGATGAGTATCATACCCAATAAATATAATATGACAAGAACACTCTTCTTGATGTTCTTGGACCTGTGTTAAGAGAACTATGTGCGGAAGTACTCCAAAACGGCTCCAAAAGACGCCCCAAAAATGCTTCAAAAATAGGCTTTGAAAGCAAAGAATGAAGCTTTGAGGGACCAAAACATGTTCAAGGTAATTTCAACCTTAGTCTTTCCACTTCTTCAAACACCACAAGAGTGTAGCTTAGTGGAAAGAGATTGCCATGGTTAAGCGAGCTCCGGGGGAAACAGTACTAGGATGGGTGACCTCCCTGGAAGTATCGGGAACCTCTATATTCCTTGATCGTTGAGGTCCTCCCTCGCGCGCAGCCAACGGTGACTTTGGTGACTCGGATGACAAGGTATGCCAAGGTCTATGTCTTGGTCGCCACCTTAGTTGCTATCGGGGGGAGGGGAGGGGGGTGCTCGCTTCGCTTGCACAAAAGGAACAAAACTTTTGCATCGAACTGCTCTGATACCAGTGAAGTATTTTGATGGTGATGCACCACAATGCGCTCTCCTTCTCACGATCTCCATGACAATATCCTCGGAGTGAAAAACCGAGCTCCTAAGGCCGCACTCAATACTCTGCACAGAGACTGCAGTATACGTAGAAAAACACAGTACACAAGGAGCACGAAGATAGACTTCTTAGGTCTTACAAATGCGGCCGAACTTACAGTCTGTGACTCATCAGGCCACTACATGTTTTATTAAAGAACATATACAAAGAAGTGTCCAGTGGCCATTTGGCCTTTCACATGGACATGTTGGAGATAGACGTCTGCGGAAGCACGCGAACAGCACAAGGAAGAAGAAGAAGCTTGGAGCACAAACACACAATACTGAATGTATTACTAGAGAATGTACAAAGATAAGTAGCCCATTAGGGCAATAGGCGTATATACAAGCCGGGGGAAAAAAACCTCCTAAAGAGGGAAAAAAGTGCCCCGACGGTCCTAGAGTGTTCACACACATCACTACCTAAATATATCAACAAATCCCCCCTGGGAGTGATGCGGTGAACAAGGAGCTGGCACTCATGTATAAGGAAGTGCCAAGCTATGTGGAAATCACTCCACAAAAGGAAGTAAGCCCAAAGCTTTGCAGAAAGCTTCAAACTTCTCCCTAGGCAGAGCCTTCGTGAAAAGGTCTGCAATGTTCTCCTGCGTGGGCACATATGCCAAGCTGATCTCCCCAGCAGAGAACCTCTCTCTGACATAGTGATAATGCACCTCAATGTGCTTAGTGCGAGCATGGAACACAGGGTTCCTCGCAACTGCCAATGCGCTCTGACTATCAGTGAAGATGGTGGTGGCAGAAGACTGGCCAACACCCAAATCAGCCATAAGGCGTCTGAGCCACACACACTCAACAGTCGCTGTGAAAGCTGCCCTATACTCAGCCTCACAACTGGAAGTGGCCACAGTAGGCTGCTTCTTGCTCAACCAAGATATACATGAGCTACCAAGCATGAAGCAAAAACCACTGGTGGACACACGAGTATCATAGCAACCAACCCAATCTGAGTCAGAAAAAGCATGCAAATCTGGCGGTAGTGATCCCCCCTTGGGATAAAACAAACCCAAGTATTCGAGTACCACTCAAGTAGCGAAAGATGCGCTTAACCGCTTTCCAATGCGTGACTCCTAGGCAATGCATAAACCTGCTCATCTGTGAGACAGCAAACTGAATATCTAGCTGAGTAA
Organism: Ceratopteris richardii; assembly: GCA_020310875.1. Lineage (NCBI taxonomy): Eukaryota > Viridiplantae > Streptophyta > Polypodiopsida > Polypodiales > Pteridaceae > Ceratopteris > Ceratopteris richardii. Next base: position 211,418,978 of record CM035406.1, read on the forward strand.
TGCATAAGTAAATCAAGCATCCAACAGCCTGCTGATAGAGAAGAACATCAAATGCATCTCCAGCATCATGAAGACTCAATCGTAAACCTGTCTCCATAGGAGTGGCAATAGGCTTACAGTCTTCAAGGCCAAAACACTGCAATAATGTGTCAATATATTTCGTTTGACACAAAGCCATTCCACCATCAACGTGCATAAACTGAATGCCCAAATAGTGATGCAAATGCCCCAAATCAGACATCTCAAATGAGGCATGCAAATCAGCCTTAAAATCAGCAATATGTGTCTCAATAGGACCAGTGAGCAGCATGTCATCAACATAGACAACAATGATCAGAAGCACATCATTAGCACGTTTAACATATAAGGTGCTTTCAGTTGGACTGTTCTCAAAACCATGTGCAATCAGATAGGCATGTATCTTCTCATACCAAGCACGTGGTGCTTGCTTTAAACCATATAATGCCTTCTTTAACCTGCAAACCTGGTTTTCATGCCCTTTCTGCACAAAGCCACAGGGCTGAAAAACATACACTTCTTCATGCAAGTCACCATTCAGAAATGCTATTTTAATGTCCAATTGATGTACATTCCAACCATGATGGGCTGCAAGTGCACAAATGCTCCGAACAGTAGTCATACGGCATGTAGGTGCAAAGGTCTCATCAAAATCAATGCCTCTTTCCTGTGCATAACCCTTTGCAACAAGCCTAGCCTTATACCTGTCAACTGTACCATCAGGTTTACGCTTCAGCTTGTATACCCACTTAGTGCCAATGGCCTTCTTGCCAGGAGGCAAGTCACATAAAGACCATGTACCATTCTTCATTATAGCATCATATTCAGATTGCATAACAGCCATCCAATTTTCTGAATTTTGTGCTTCATCAAAAGAAACAGGCTCATTCTCATCACAGAGACTAGACGCAACCATAGCATAGCAATCTGATGCAAAGGAGGCACTATGAGATCCTGAACGAGTACGATATGACAAAGGTGCATCTATTTTGCTGTCACGCAAAGTCTGCACCAGCCATTTTGGCATAGTTTTTGCCTGCTCAATATCAGCTCTCTCATCAACAAGTGCATCATGTAAATCTGCATCAGAAATGGAATGATCTACATCATCATATGAAACCTGCAAAGGCTGAGAAGTTGCCTAATTACGACCAGCACTAGCATGTCCACCTGTAAAAAGAGGCATCAAAGTATCATACATGTCTTTGGAGCTAACAGATGTCTCCTTAGTACATGAAAGCAATGGCTAAATAGCATCTTCCACAAAGACAGCATCACGGCTAACCAGAATGCGTTTAGTCTGTGGATGATACAGACGATAGCCTTTACTTTCAGAACTGTACCCAACAAAAATACATTTTACTGCCTTATCATCCAATTTTCTACGATGTTGTTCAGGCACTAATGCATATGCCAAACAACCAAAAACACGCAGATGAGCAACAGATGGCTTGCGGTCATGCCAAGCCTCATATGGAGTGATAGACTGCAACGCTTTAGTGGGACACCTATTCAGTACAAATGCTGCACACATGATAGCCTCAAGCCAGAAACTATGTGGTAAAGCCTGACTTTTGACCATGCACCTCGCCATCTCCATGAGTGACCTGTTCTTTCGTTCAGAAACTCCATTCTGTTGAGGTGTATACGGCACTGTAAACTGGTGTTTTATCCCACGTTCAGCCAGAAATAAATTAAAATTTGAAGACATATATTCCCCCCCTCGATCAGAACGGAGGGTGCCCATTTTACATGCTGACATATTTTCAGCCAAAACCAAAAACTGTTTGAAGCACATGAACACTTCGGACTTTGCTTTGAGTGGATATACCCATGCATGCCTGGAAAAATCATCAATGAAAGTCACGAAGTAAAGGTAATTTCCAAAAGAGGGTGTCTGCATAGGACCACAGACATCACTATGTACAAGCTGCAATTTCTGCGTAGCCCGAACTGAACCATCTTTTGGAAAGGAAGAACGCTGCATTTTGCCCAAAATACAGCCTTCACAAACATGTTTTCCAGGTGCCTCAAGTTTGGGCAAAGAGGACACCATTTCAGATTTCTGCAGGCATAACAAACTAGCAAAATTCAGATGACCAAAGCATGCATGCCAAAGCTTTGCATCTAACATAGCCTGAGAATCATGAACTGCACATGCCGAATCATTCACAGATCTTTCATAGTCTATGAGCTTATACAACCCACGACATAAAATGCCAGAAGCAATAATCACATCGCCATTTGAGAGATCATGGACTGTACACCTGTCATCAACGAATTTCCCAACCAAGCCAATCTTGGCTAATGCAGAAACTGATAACAGGTTCTTTTTGATCCCTGGCACAAATAAAGCATCTGACAAATTGAAAGAACTACCATCAGCAGTAGTCAGAATGATCTTACCAACTCCCATAACAGGATAAGAGGAGTTATTGGCACATGTGACAGTATTCCCTGTAGGGGCAGGCTCGAGTGAAGAGAAGAAACTACGCTGCGAGGTAATATGTTTGGTCGCCCCACTGTCAAAGTACCAAACATCTGAGTCTACTGCAGACATGCACTGATCATGAGAAGATGGGTCAAAACTGCAGACAGTAGTAAACGCCTATTCTTCTTCCTGCACAAGATTTGCAGACTCTGTTTTTGGTGTAGAGGCCTCTGCAACAACCATTCCAGCCTCCTTCTTCTTTGCCTCTTTAGCAGCGAGTTTTGGGCAGTTCTTTATAATATGATAATTTCCTTTACAGTACTTGCAGATTTCTGCTTTTCTGATTTCTTCTCATCTTTATCCTGGTTCTTCGATTGTGCAGCACTTGCAGATTTCTGCTTACTAGTAGAAGAGCTCCATTTTCCTTTGCCCTTCTGACTAGCCAGGAAAGCTTGATCTGCAACACGCATAATGGACCTGTTCTGCCTAGACTGATCTTCCTGCAACAGAACAGAGACTAATTCCTCAAATGACAAGGCATTCGGATTGCCTTTCATCATCAACCGAAGAGTAGAGGCAAAACTCTGATATGAATCAGGAAGACCATTCAGAACGGTCTGCACAAGTGAGCTATCTGGTATAACCACATCAGCAGAAATCAATTGTTCCTTCAGGTCTTTGATCTTTGTAAGAAAATTGTCCATAGAATCACCTTCATTCATGTGCTCACTCTCCAACTGTTTTCGGAGGTAAGCAACACGAGCCTCATTCCTAGCCTGGTACAAAGTGGTAAGTGTATCCCAAGCATCCTTTGCTGTTCTGCAAGAGCGAATGTGAGGAATAATGGCACGTTTGACAGACAAAGCTATCAATGCATGTGCCTGGGCATCTCTGCCATCCCAACAAATCTGCTCTGCAGTAGGTGCAACAGAAACAGCAGCACGAACAGGAATCTGCGGAATATCATCTTCGACACCATCTTCATCAGCTCCAACACCTGTATTTGCAGTACCTGTCGTTACAGGTGTAACAGGACGTCTTTCAACACCCTGCACAATGTTCCACAATCCTTTTGCAACCAGTACATGTCGCATCATATAAGCCCATAATGGGTAGTTGGTACCATCCAACTTATCCTCAATAGCCAACATACGGAATACATCACTGCTTTCAACCATGGCCGGTGACTAGAATACCTTGATGCAGAAAATTGACTGTATCTCAAAAAGTTGAACAGAACTGCCCAGACGACCTATAGCAGACTTCGAGACGCTTAAACTGGCGAACAAAAACTGGTATATACCTTTGGCACAAAAGGATGAAATAGCCTACACAAGCGCTGCGATAGTGCGTTCGGAGGCCGAAACGAGCTCAGATCGCGATTTCAGCACCACAAAGCGAAGCTCTTTTGATCTTGGAAACACCCTGAGTATGCTCACCAAATTTCATACGAATCTGAGACTACAAACGGAGGAGTGTCGATGGCACCCTAGAAGAAGCGATGACCTGTTCTGATACCAATTGTTGGAGATAGACGTCTGCGGAAGCACGCGAACAGCACAAGGAAGAAGAAGAAGCTTGGAGCACAAACACACAATACTGAATGTATTACTAGAGAATGTACAAAGATAAGTAGCCCATTAGGGCAATAGGCGTATATACAAGCCGGGGGAAAAAAACCTCCTAAAGAGGGAAAAAAGTGCCCCGGCGGTCCTAGAGTGTTCACACACATCACTACCTAAATATATCAACAGGACACTAACGGTAACAGTATGCATATGTATGCATGTATGTGTATGTGTGTGTGTGTGTATGTCTCTCTACGTCTGTGTGTGTATGCATATATATGTGTGTGTGTCTATGTGTGTGTGTATGTGTGTGTGTCTATGTGTGTATGTGCGTGTGTGTCTATGTGTGTGTCTATGTGAGTATATATGTGTGTCTATATGCATGTGTATGTGTGTGTGTAAATGTGTCTGGATGTGTGTGTGTGTGTGTGTGTATGTGTAAGTGTGTATGTGTCTATGTGTGTGTGTGTCTATGTGTGTATGTGTGTGTGTATGTGTTATATGTGTGTGTGTAAATTTGTGTGCATATGTGTGTGTAAATCTGTGTATGTGTGTGTATGTGTCTATGTGTGTGTATCTATGTGTGTATGTGTGTGTCTATGTGTGCATATACGTGTGTATGTGTATATATATGTGTGTATGCATGTGTATATGTGTGTGGAAATGTGTGTGGATGTGTGTTTGTGTGTGTGTATAAGTGTGTATGTGTCTATGTATGTATGTGTGTGTGTATGTATGTGTATGTGTGTGTGTGTGTCTATGTGTGTATGTGTGTGTGTGCCTATTTGTGTATATATATGTGTGTGTATGGATGTGTATGTGTGTGTGTAAATATGTGTGTATATGTGTGTGTATGTGTCTATGTGTGTATGTGTGTGGGTCTATGTGTGTATGTGTCTATGTGTGTATGTGTTTGTGTGTGTATGCATGTGTATGTATGTGTGTAAATCTATGTGTATATGTGTGTGTATGCGTCTATGTGTGTGTATGTGTCTATGTGTGTGTATGTGTCTATGTGTGTGTATGTGTCTCTGTGTGTGCATGTGTCTATGTGTGTTTGTGTATGCATGTATGTATGCATATGCATGCACATTATGTATGCATATGTGTATGTATGTGTGTATGTGTGTGTATATGTGTGTATGCATGTAAGTATGTATGTATGTATGCATATGCATACACGTTATGTGTGTATGTGTCTATGTGTGTATGTGTACTGGGTCACTTATCTTTGTACATTCACTTGGTATTACATTTAGTAATTGTGTGTTGTGCTCGAAGCTTCTTCTTCTTCCTTGTGCTGAGTGCATGCTTCCACAAACCTCAAACTCCAACAATCCTATTGTCTCAATGGATCATTTCAACATGGTCAAAAATAGCAAGGATAGGTATCAATAAAACTTTAGGTGTTGCATGTTCAAGAGATAGTAAATTGGTATAGTCTCCTTAACCATCATGATCTCATTGATTTTTCTATGAGCTCCTTTTTTACTTGGAAGAATAAACGGATGTGATTTAATTATATGGCATCTAGATTTGAAAGGTTGTATATGAATGGAACTATCCTACAAGGCCATGTGGTAGATAAATGTGTATAGAGAAACCTCTATTTAAATCTTTGAAAACTATTTTCTCATTTTCGAATTTCTAAAGGATGAGAAGAATTTCAAATTCTCATGGCCTCACCTTGGGCCTAATCTATTGAAACTCAATTCTACTAGAAATAGTGTTTTTGACATTCTTAAAAGAAATTATTTTTTGTTTAAATCTCCTTACATTTTTTTTTTTTGAGTTCTATGGCTGATATTATTCAAAAGTATAATACGAGACACAAAAGAAGTTTCTTAGCAGATATAAAATAATGTAAGAAGTTGCATAATAAAAAGTGAAATATCTCACTTGGACAGTGTTGTTGATCTCTCTAATCGTATGACATTAGGCTTAATGATCTTAATTGCTCTTATAAAAGAGGAGCTCCCTGATGCTATAAGTGCCTTTTCCTTTACAAAGGAATATTGGGTTTATAAAGTTGATACACCCACCAAACAAATGTTTGATTTTGCAGCTCGTATCAAATGTTGGGCTGACTTTTATGCGGATGGGGCTCTTTTGGAAGGTCGAAAAATTGTGCTATTGAAGAAACTTGAAAAAGGTTTGAGCTCATAGCCTGAAGAATTACTTTTATCCTAGAAATAAAGAAATGCCCTAAAGTAAATTGGTGGATCATATGCTGAAGAAGATTGGTAATTCCTACAATTTCAATAAGGAGCTAATGAACAAACTCAAGAGAGCATGGAGAATATAGTGTTGTAACAAACAATGGATATCCAAGTGTGCATGTATATGGACCTATCCTCTTAACATCAATTGTAAATTTCTTTTATGGATAACCATCGAAGAGAAACAAATGGCAAGAGCAAGAGGTGTCAGAATATGGAGGACTATCCCACACTTTTCTCGATTGTCCAAAGATCCAACCTACGCTTCAATGTTTGCACAAGATATGCTAGAAAAGTATTTGCCAAACCTCCTCATAGAGAGAGATTATATTTAGTGAATGCAAGCATATGGATATTGCACCTAGGAGAATATGGAGAGCATATTATACACAGTGATGTTGGGAGCAAAGAAATGAAGCTCTCATGGGGAAGAAACTTTTCATAGATGTCAATTATTTGGTGTCAATGCTCAAAATCAATGCTTACAAAGATATGGCTAGTATAAAAGAAGCCCCCATGTTCTTGGAGGCAAACTATATTAAAGTCCTCAAGAATATAATTGGAGAGAGAGGCCCTTGCCTATGTGTTCTTCCATTACAATTAGAATGTATATAATCCACGTCATTATAATTAGATAGAATATGATTTTGTCTTGTTTAAGACCTTTTCTTTTTAGAGTACAATGAATTGGAAAAACACACACACCCGACCTCGTAAGGTAGAGGCAACCATCTTGGGAAATTTATGGACACCCATCTTTGGAAACTCATGGATATGTCAAGCCAAGATTTGAACTCAAGATTTCCTTCCAGAGATTCAAAGCATCAATCACTAAGTGGCTTGGACATTTGAGACTCTAATTGTTGGGGTGTCTCTTTCTCTTTCTATGAGGCCATGTAATTTTTGAAATAGTGAGTCTTTCAGCTACAAATTAAGCGTGTTTAGTTAGAAAAAACTTTTCATAGTTGAAACAATTACTACTTCTTTATTTTTTTTGAGAGTACAATGATTTGGATATACACACTCACACACCCAACCTCATAAGGTAGAGGCACCCATCATGAGAATCTCATGGACATGTCTAGCCAAGACTTGAACTCAAGACTTCCTCCCATAGCTTCAAGGGGTCAGCCACTAAGCTCTGCAGGCTCGGACACAATTAACACTTCTTGGGATGTTGTTGAGTTTATGAAATCGCAATGCTACACTACTAGAAATAGGGGGCGTAGCGATGCCCCCGAATTGAAAAAAAATCTGGAAGCATCGCATAAGCGACAACCCTTTTTTTTTAACGACATGTCATCGCATAAGCAATGTTATGCGACACTAAAACTATGTCTCGCAAATAGCATCGCTACTTAGCGATGCTTTGAACGAGATTGGCAAACTGCCTGCGATGCTTGAGCGTTGCATAAGTGATGTCCTGTGTTCCAGAGCGTCGCTTATTTCTCCCGACATGTTTCTCCTGGCACATTTGTTAAAAATTTTTTTGATTTCTCTCGGCGCATTTGTGCTTGGATTTGGAGGCGCGACACACACAGAGAGAGACAGAGAGAGAGAGAGAGAGAGATTGACAAGAGGTCCGTGAAGCAAGGTACACACACACACACATACACACACATACATATGCATACACACACATACATATGCATACACACACATATACACACATAGACACACACATACACATAGACACACACACACACATACACATAGACACACACACATATACACACTAATTTACATACACACATACACATGCATACACACACACACATATATACACACATAGGCACATGCATACACGCATAGGCACACACACACATAGACTCACACACACAAATACACACACATATACACACACACATAGACACATACACACTTACACACACACACACATCCACACACATTTTCACACACATATACACATGCATACAGACACATATATATAGATACACACATATATACACACATAGACACACACATACACACATAGACACACACACATACACACACACATATAGACACATACACACACATATATGCATACACACACACGTAGAGAGACATACACACACATACACATACATGCATACATATGCATACATAATGCATATGCATATGCATACATACATACTTACATGCATACACACACATACACACACATGCATACATATGCATACATAATGCACATGCATATGCATACATACATGCTTAAGTTCATACACACACATACACATACACACTTATATATACATACACACACACACACGTAGAGAGACATACACACACACATACACATACAATTATACATATTCAATATGCATACATACATGCTTACATGCATACACACACATACAAGACTTGAACTCAGGACTTCCTCCCATAGCTTCAAGGGGTCAGCCACTAGGCTCTGCAGGCTCGGACACAATTAACACTTCTTGGGATGTTGTTGATTGCAATGCTACACTACTAGAAATAGGGGGTGTAGCGATGCCCCTAATTGAAAAAAAATTGGGAAGCGTCGCATAAGCGACGGCCCCTTTTTTTTTAATAAGCGACGGCCCCTTTTAGTGTCGCATAAGCAATGTTATGCGACACTAGAACTATGCATCGCAAATAGCGTCGCTACTTAGCGATGCTTTTAACGAGATTGGCAAACTGCCTGTGATGCTTGAGCATTGCATAAGCGACGTCCTGTGTTCCACAGCGTCGCTTATTTCTACTGGCACATTTGTTAAAAAAAATTCGATTTCACACACACATACACACACATACATATGCATACACACACATATACACACATAGACACACACACATACACATAGACACACACACACACATACACATAGACACACACACATACACACACATATACACACTAATTTACATACACACATACACATGCATACACACACACATATATATACACACATAGACACATGCATACACGCATAGACACACACACACATAAACTCACACACACACACATGCACACACATATACATACACACATAGACACATACACACTTACACACACACACATCCACACACATTTGCACACACATATACACATGCATACAGACACATATATATATAGATACACACGTATATACACACATAGACACACACATACACACAAAGACACACACACACATACACACATAGATACACACACATATAGACACATACACACACATATATGCATACACACACGTAGAGAGACATACACACACACATACACAAACATGCATACGTATGTGTATGTGTGTATGCGTGTGTATGTGTGTGTATGAACTTAAGCATATATGTATGCATATGCATGTGCATTATGTATGAATATGTATGCATGTGTGTGTATGCATGTAAGTATGTATGCATACATATGCATACATACATACTTACATGCATACACACACATGCATACATATGCATACATAATGCACATGCATATGCATACATACATGTTTAAGTTCATACACACACATACACACACATACACATACACACATATATATACATACACACACACATGTAGAGAGACATACACACACACATACACATACAATTATACATATGCATACATACATGCTTACATGCATACACACACATACACACATACACACATATATATGCATACACACACACGTAGAGAGACATACACATACATGCATACATATGCATACATTCATACTACATGCATACACACACATACACACACATGCATACATATGCATACTTAATGCACATGCATATGCATACATACATGGTTACATGAATACACACACATACACATGCATACACACATACACACATACACATAAAACATAGACACACACACACACATACATCCATCACTATCGCAGTCACATTCTTCGGACCACTCACGCGCGATATAGCATGTTCATATACCTTTACAAGAACATACAAACACACACATAGAGAGAGACATACACACACATACACATACATGCATACATATGCATACATAATGCATATGCATATGCATACATAATGCATATGCATATGCATACATACTTACTTACATGCATACACACACATATGCATACATAATGCACATGCATATGCATAGATACATGCATACACATAAACACACATAGACACATACACACACATAGACACATATATACACACACACATACACATACATACACACATACACATATAGACACACACACACACATAGACACACATAGACACATACACACATAATGCATATGCATATGCATATGCATACATACATACTTTAAATGCATACACACACATATGCATACATAATGCATATGCATACATACATGCATACACATACACACATAGACACATACACACACATAGACACATACACACACATAAACACATACACACTCATAGACACATACACACTTACACACACACATCTAGAAACATTTACACACACATACACATGCATACAGACACATATATATAGATACACATGTATATACACACATAGACACACACACATACACACATAGAGACACACACACACATACACATACACACACATATACACACACACATAGACACACACACGTACACACACACATCCACACACATTCACACACACACATACACATGCATACAGACACATATATATAGATACACACACATACACACACATAAATGCATATGCATACATAATGCACATGCATATGCATACATAATGCACATGCATATGCATACATAATGCACATGCATATGCATACATACATGCTTACATGCATACACACATACACATGCATACACACATACACATACACACATAGACACACACACACACATATACGCATACACACACATAGAGAGACATACACACACATACACATACATGGATACATATGCATACATAATGCATATGCATACATAATGCATATGCATACATAATGCATATGCATACATAATGCATATGCATATGCATACATACATACTTACATGCATACACACACATATGCATACATAATGCACATGCATATGCGTAGATACATGCATACACATTCACACACATAGACACATACACACACATACACACACACATATGCATACATATGCATACATAATGCACATGCATATGCATAGATACATGCATACACATACAAACACATAGACACATACACACACAGATTTACACACACATACACATGTATGCACACACATAGACACACACACACATACACACACACATACACACATGCATATACACACACATACACACATAGACACTATACACACATAATGCATATGCATACATACATAATTACATGCATACACACACATACACACACATGCATACATATGCATACACACATACACATGTAGAGAGACATGCACACACATACACACACATGCATACATATGGATACATAATGCACATGCATATGCATACATACATGCTTACATGCATACACACACATACACACACATACATATACACACATAGACACACACACACGTAGAGAGAGAGACACACACACACACATATATATGCATACACACATACACACACACACGTAAAGAGACATACACACACATACACATACATGCATACATATGCATACATAATGCATATGTGTATGCATACATACATACTTACATGCATAGACAGACATACACACATATACACACACATACACACACACATATGCATACATAATGTACATGCATATGCATACATAATGCACATGCATATGCATAGATATATGCTTACATGCATACACATGGACAAATACACACACATAGATACATACACACACATATACACACAGATTTACACTCACACATAGACACACACACATACACAGACACACTTACACATCATACACAGAGACATACTGTTGGTAGCAGCCAGGGCACCCAAGGACCCATGAGACAAGGAATCCAAAGAAGGGAGTTAGAGCAAGGAACAAGTAGGCCGAGCAGTCAACGTAGATCTTGCAAATAGGCCCTTAAATTTTTCCATGAGGAAATACTTCCCAAATAGTGATTTTAGTCACTCCACACCATTCTAAATACCATTCCACCTTTTTGTAGCTCCATTTTGTGAAAGCCAAGGAGTCCTTGAGCTTGAGTAGCATTAGAAGTACCTACCTATCAAGTTTCATAATTTTTAGACTCCGTTTGAGCCCTCAAATATGCCCTAGAACCTAATTTTTAACTAGGCCGAACACTAGGTCTGGACAGGGCCAAAGCTAGTCAAAAAACTATAAATAGAGCTAGAGAGCTCATTTTTTAGGTTAGCTTGTTGTGGATTTGAACCTGTATGAGACTTTTTTAGTAATCTAAAGAACTCCATTGTTTCTCTCTTTGTCTTGCCTTGTGTGTGTGTGTGTATGTGTGTGCATGTTAGTGTGCTTCTCACTCACACATTTGTGCCATCACTTGTTCGAAGTCTTCATATCATCCTCATGTCTTCCCGGATTGACATTAAAGGAGGTTCTACTCATCACTGAGCTACACCAAATTTTGGCGCCGTTGTCGAGGATCGAGCTTTGAGGACGAGCGTGTGATGGTAAGACATAGAGTGGAGACGTTGGAGTCATAGGTAATTTCTTCACTTTTATCTATTTCCTTTTGTTTTCTTCACCATCTTCATCACCATCATCATCATCACCATCCACCTCCATCTCCATCATCGTGACATTTTCAGTTTTCTGGTCATATCACCCTTCCCATGCCATTCCCCTCATTTCACTTGTGAGAGAGAGCAAGAGAGCGTTTGCATGCTTGTGTTTTTGTGTGTTTTTGAGATTTTCTATAGGAATCAGCATCCCCAGCAGCTGCACCAGCTTCAGCAGGTACAAATTTTTGACTGTGCAAGTCTCGAGGCGTTGACCTCTGTCGATCCTGACTGATAAAAAAATCAACCAAATTGCTAAACTAAGTGCATAAACATGATGTGTAGGCCTAGAGCATTCCAAAAGTGTGTTTAAAATTTTAAAATTCCTCTGTTTTCTATCAATCGCGACTGACATGTCAATCGCGATTCACAAACGACGATAGACACTTGCCGACTAACCTGTCAATCGTGATCGACACGTCGATCGTGACCGAACAATCAACTACCAACTGACCACGACCGACAGAGCCTGCGCACGCCATGTGTCAATCACGATCGACCCATCAATCGCGACGGAAAGCCCCGAGGGACCTGTCAATCGCGACCGACAAAGTCAAAAATTTTAACAACGATGAAATTTTGGGCCACGTGTCAATCGCGATTGACCCATCAATCACGATTGACGGGCACGATGGACCTGTCAATCGCGATCGACACGTCGATCATGACTGACACATCAATCGCGATTGACAGACCACTCGATCGCGATTGACGGGCAAATTCGGCATTTTTTAGGGCAAGAGATATTTGGTCTATTTTTTGGCTAATATTTGGGAAACATTAAGAGATATCAGAGCATTGTGAGGCCGCTATGCAAGTAATTCGAGAAATCCGGTTTGCCTGTTAGCCTGTTCTAACCCTGTTTTAGCCCCAGAATTGTGAACTAGCATAACTTTCTCATACAAAATCCGTTTGCTGTGATTTTGGGTTTGTTGGAAAGCTCTTAGGGAGTACTACCAGAACTTCATTGGTTACAGTAAAATTAATACGGGGATTATTGGATATAGTATTTTGAAGTTGACCATACCCCAGGGGAAGAAAACTAAGGGGTCTCTAGGATTGTTTTCCATAAAGACCAAAGGACAATTTGATCTCTGAATTGCATGAATGAACATGGTCTGTTGTGTCAATTGAACTTAAATCTTGAGCTAACTTTAGGGCTGTTACAGGTCCATTGAGAGCATCGAAGGGCATTCTAAGCAAGAGTAAGTGCAAGCTTGGGAACACGCTTCCTAGGCACACAAGGGCAACCAAGGAGAGAAACTAAAGGTTGGAAATTATCAACACCCTCTGTCAATTCCTAGCTTAGGCTAAGTATGGATGGAGGTTTTGATCAATTAGGGTTATGTTAAGCACAACCAAGTCCAAGAACTCTAATCACTCAAGTGCAAGCACAAAGAAATTACATTTGCAAAACAACCTAAGGGAAAAGAATTTAAATCAAGCGACCAAACTCAAGTTTGATAAAACCTAAGTGTTCCTTGTGACGAAGATTGATTGGACAAGAAGTGACATCCTAAGAAAATTAAAAAGAACAAGTGATTAATACAAATTGATGTGCAACTAGGTTGTACTTGGGAAAATTGGGGCTATTCAATTAGGCATATGAACTTAGATCAGGATGACACCTAGGGAGAGATAGACAGAGTCTTAGGTCTTCAGAGGCTAGTGTCAATCATCCTTCTAGGTCTTGGGTCCAGCATTTGAGCCACTATTCGCACTACCCCAGCTCTGAAACTAGCGATTCTGAGATGTCGCATGGTATGGAGAGACCCACAGGAAGTTCAAGCATGCCATACTTACAAAGGTTTGAAGATCCCTACAAGACTCAACTGGAATACCTTAGGACCAACCGATTAGGTGCTTGCATCTATGAGGACGGCCTAGGAAGATCTGTGGTCCAAATTAAAAACCCAGATCAACCCATCGGACTAGAACATCCAGCACTCAAGTTTGAAAATGGAGCATACCTGGACAAAGAAGGAACCATATACGTAGTAACCAGTCACCCAGATAGAACAGACGAATTCGGGAATGTGATCCCAGAGATGGACTTAGGTGACCTAGAGCAAGGGACATAGGTGGAGAACCTAAAACCCCTCGAGGCAAATCAGTCCTCACTAGAATTATCACACCAGAGTGGGTTCCCCAGGACAATAAGAGCATTGATCTACTCTTAAACCGAGAGACTGATGAAGCCTTTTGGAGGTATAAGCTTGATCAGCCGAATGAGGTAGGAATGATCACAATATATGAGTTTAAAGATCCTGATAGCCCAAGCAAAGTGACCTACCTAGACAATACTTCAGAGAGGATCTTTGTGGTCACAAAGCATGATAGGCATGCATACACTTGGAAGGGAGAATTTATTTTTCCCCAAACAAGATCTAATGTCTCTTATGGCCACCAAGGAGCCGGAACATCCCAAACTCATGGAGCTCAAAGGGACAGGAGTAGAGATAGACCTGAAGTAAGTTTTGCTAATCCCTCGGGAAGAGAAAGGATGAGAACAGAGACGAATAGAGAAGAAACTGAGAGACCTAGAGCCCCAAGAAACCAAAGAAATGCTGATGATTTTCCTTTGCCAAGGCCTAGAGAACACACTAGGACCTTGAGGCCGACCCAACTGGTTAAGTCTATGAAGAATTACTTCGATGGTACTGGAGACCCATATGATCATGTGGCCGAGTTTAGGCAAGTCTTGAGAGCTGAACAAGTTGAGGACCTGTATCGCGGCATTTCGTCCCCTCCTTTTCCCCACCACCCCCGGCCCCACCATCACCCCGACCCCCTCCGTCCCCTCCTCTTTCCCCCATCACCCCGACCCCCTCCAACTCCATCGTCCCCTCTTCTACCACCACCACCACCACCACCACCACACCACACCACCACCACCACCACACCACACCACCACCACCACCACCACCACCACCACACACCACCACCACCACCACACCACACCACCACCACCACCACCACACCACACCACCACGCCACCACCACCACCACACCACCACCACCACCACCACCACCACCACACCACACCACCACCACAACACCACCACCACCACCACCACACCACACCACCACCACACCACACCACCACCACCACCACCACACCACCACCACCACCACACTACACCACCACCACCACCACCAACACCACCACCACACCACACCACCACCACCACAGCCCACCACAGCCCCCCTCAGCCCACCACAGCCCACCACGGCCCCCTCAGCCCACCACGGCCCCCCTCAGCCCACCACGGCCCCCCACGGCCCCCCTCAGCCCCCCACGGCCCCCTCAGCCCACCACGGCCCCCCATGGCCCCCCTCAACCCACCACGGCCCCCCACAGCCCCCCACGGCCCCCCTCAGCCCACCACGGCCCCCCACGGCCCCCCTCAGCCCACCATGGCCCCCCACGGCCCCCCTCAGCCCACCACGGCCCCCCACAGCCCCCCACGGCCCCCCTCAGCCCACCACGGCCCCCCACGGCCCCCCTCAGCCCCCCACGGCCCCCCTCAGCCCACCACGGCCCCCCACGGCCCCCCTCAGCCCCCCCACGGCCCCCCTCAGCCCACCACGGCCCCCCACGGCCCCCCTCAGCCCCCCACGGCCCCCCTCAGCCCACCACGGCCCCCCTCAACCCACCACGGCCTCCCTCAGCCCCCCACGGCCCCCCACAAATCCCACATTTTTCCACAACCTTACATAAGGCTCTCATACAGTTTGGATGGATATTTGGAGGATCATTTCTTAACCAAACCCTATAGTATTATATATCGTTAGAAAGCTCTCGACGAGTACTTTCCAATGGTGCAATAATAACTTTGAAATCTTGGATCAATTTTTTACTACACCCCAAAAACCACCACATCCCATAACTCACCCCTATTCCCCCCAACCCACAAACCCCACAAACCCCACAAACCCCACACAACTCCACAACCCTCCACAACCCTCCAAAAACCCTATAATCTCTCTCAAGCTCCCCACAACTCACCTCCCACACTGCTCACTTAATATGAAGGATCAAAAGCTACTAAAAAATTAGGTGAAGGATGTGCTTCTCAAGGACAATCCAATATCACGGGCGACACAGAATGAGGAGCTCAGCTTACATTCAAAAGCAACAGTAAAGGTGTAAGTGGTAAAAGTGAAAGTGAAGAAATGATTATTGCCGCCAACCATTAATGACGACTGCCTATTTTTGAGGATCCAATTCAAATCAAGTGGAATATTTTATTTACCCCTCCAATCTTGGGCAATCAACCGGCGCGTGATCAGTGGACGTGAGGAATCGGGCAGGCCCTCTTGGCCTATTGGAGCCTATAAAAGCAATGAATTTGTGTTCATTTGATATACATTGAGAGATACACACATTTACATACGTACGTACAGAGGTCCTCTCTTTGCACTTTGTGGCATCAAGCCTACTGTAGGAAGTCACTGTGTGGTGTGGATACAGAGTGTGGGCTTCCCTAGTGGAGGGCTAATAGCTCTATAGTGTGAAGAGAGTGGCTTGGTTTTGTCATTCCGTGTGATTCAATAGTATTTTCATGCTCTTTCTCTTAGAGCAAGTCTCCATACTTTGTATTGATCAGTACTAGTCTGCATCTAGTTGTGTTCATTATACAGATTGAATGAGACTCTTGTATTGAGTTTGTTTAGTTCTAGAGTGGCAAATTAGCCCAGAGCATCAGCATTTGTAGCAGTTCCTTGGATTATATTGTAATCATCTGTTCGAACTAAGGAATGGTTTGGGTCTCCCAGTATTGTCATTTGTCCTTAATCTTTTATCTGAGAAGTTACAATTCTGTGCAATCATTGTTATCTACCTGCTCACAGAAGTGTTAAAGGGTATACTTCCCTAAGGAGAACCTCCCTTGAGTAGGTGACGTACTGGAATGCTTGGTGCTCTTGTTAAAAGTGGATACCCCAGTACCTCCTCTACAGTTTGGCATGCACGGTGGGACACTTGCATTTCTGTGAGAGGCCCTGAGGAAATAGGTACATGACCCATACGCGAGCAGATAAGGAGCCTCTTCGTATACGAAGGAGCCTTAACAAGTCAGCTATATCTTCAACTAGTGAACCTACCTCCCCTCTACCCTCAAGTTTGAATTTATCTATTGAATTCGGTGCGACACCACTGTCAAAGGAGAAGCATAGTAGAACATTAGACTTCTCCTCGGATACGTCCGAAGAAACACCAGTACAAATGGAGGATCTCTCTCATTTACTCTCCAGATTAAACATCAAATTCCCTACCTTCAAGGGACAAGCTTATGAGGATGTTGATGATCATGTGAGGAGATTCATCTCTTTATGTCGTGGACGAGGTCTGCAGAATAGAGAGGATGCAATGTTGACGCTCTTTCCATCCACATTGGAGGGTCTTGCAGATAAATGGTATAGTCAATATGCAGATGGCCATTTCACTACATGGGAGGCTCTGAAGGCGGCATTCTCACAGACATTCCGACCAAGTGATTCCTCGGAAAGAGCTCTAGATCAGCTAGAGAATTTGAAGCTAAGATCAGGTGAATCCTTTCATGAACTTCACACTAGAACAAAAGCACTTGTTGCACGTCTGCCACATGCTCCAGGTGACTTTTTGGTTAAAAAGTGGATAGAAAAGGCTCTACCCAGGTCATCTCAGCAGAAGCTTCGTGAGTCTCTTAGATTGGATGCAACCCTCAATGATTTTGTTGCAGGGGCATCACGCATAGAGGAAGCAAGGCAACATTTTGAAGAGGATACACAAAGAAATTATGCTGCAGACCTGGATCCTATTGGGCAACTGAGAAAGGAACTGAAAGCATTGAAAATGCAACAACATCAACAAGAAGAGAAGGTGTTGCCACCACTCCGTCGCACTGATGACGAAGTAGCCCAACTTCGCCGTGAGTTAGAAGATTTGAGGACTACTCAGGATATAAGGAGACAAATTTGGTGCACGATCTGTAACAACAATGGACATTCCAATGCTAATTGCCCTAACAAGGTAAGCTGACAATTTTGTGGAAAGGATGGTCATGAAGCTAGAGATTGCTACTACCTCAAGGGTACACAGCAAAGAGGTAACCCTCAAACTTTGGATTCATACTATGCTAGTACTTCAAATACAGCTAATAGAGAGGAGAATCGGCCTGCAAAGCCTAGGTATAATAGACCTTTGATGTGCTATCGTTGTGGTGAGTACGGCCACATGCAAAATAGGTGTTCTCTTCCAGAAGATGCACCTCCTTGTCAATATTGTCCAGAGGCCAAGGATCATTATACCAAAGATTGCCCAAGAGGTCGTCCTGCTCCAATTCACATGATTGCAGTCTCTCCACATGAAGAAGGAAAAACCACTCAGACTTATGTTGTTTCATCCTCTGCAATGCCCATGATGACTAGAGCTAGGCAAGCAGCTGCAACCCAGAGAGATGAACAACAAGGATTTCAGGATAAAGAGGAAGAAAAGGAGTCTGGATGGAAGGACCAAGCAGAAATTGAAGGAGCTTATAATAAGATGACTACTTCTCTAAAGGGCCAACCAACAAGTCTGCAAGAAAACACTCAGGAGGTAAACATTGAACAAATCTTGAAAGGTATTCATCACAAGGTTAGTCTATATGAACTTATAAGGATGAATTCAAAAATAAGAAGTGACTTACTGAAGATTATACACTCTGCTCACTTGGTCCAATCACCTAGTATAGATGGTTTCATGGTTGATTTTCCCCCTGCACCCTTAGCAGACTACCAAAGCTCAAGATTATCTGTTTGTATAAAGGATGAAACTCTCACAGGTTTGATCATAGATGGAGGCTCTGGTATCAATTTGATGCCAGATTTCACAATGAAGAAACTGAATTTGAACCCCACCAAAATGCCACCATTTACAGTTACACTAGCAGATCAACATCGGGTTACGCCTCTTGGCATTATTGAAAAGGTACAGATGATAGTACAAGGTTGCCACTTTGTGTTGGATTTTGTTGTTATTGCACTTCCACAGGAGACTTCTTACCCTTTACTCCTGGGGAGACCTTGGCTGAGACAAGCAAAAGCTTTGCAAGATTGGGAGAAAAACAAACTATGGATTTCAACAAGCACCAATAGCCAACTACAATTACATTTGGAAGAGGGATTCGACTCAGGAAAAACCACTGGATATACTGTGGATACTCAGGTAATGCCCTCTATACCCCAAGAAGATGATACATTGTTAAATTGGATGATGGGAAGTGCAGAGTGTTGCACAGTGGAGATCAATGAAATTGAGGAAGAAGTTGCAGATAAGGTAAATAAAGACCACAAGGTATTGGAGAATGAGCAATTGCAGGAAAATACTAGCTTTGAGGAGGCAACCAATATAAAAGTATCGGAGGGAGAAGGTTATGAATTTAAGAGCAGAGAAGATCTTCCTTTTGCAGATATACCTCAAGGATGGATGGAAGAACATGTTGCAAAATATAAATTAAAATCCACTCCTGCATATAGTGGAGATGATTTCTCAAGCAAGAGTAGTCCTGAAACATTGGTTCAAGAAGTCAATTTAGGGGATGAAGAGAACCCTCAAGTAGTCCATTTAGCATCCTGGTTGTGGCATTATCCTCCTTTGCTACAGAAGGTAACTTCTTTGCTTTTTACTTACAAAAGTGTCTTCGCATGGTCCTACAAAGATCTAACAGGGATACCAGAAGAGCTTGGGTTACATCGGATACCCTTAGTTGAGGGAGCCGCGCCAGTAAGAACTAGACCATATCGACTCAATCCGAAATATGCAGAGGCTGTAAAAGCAGAAATTACAAAGCTAGAAGAAGCTGGTATAATTGTTCCAGTAGAACATTCCAGGTGGCTTTCTTCCATGGTTATTGTACCCAAGAAAAATAGTGGAAAAATAAGAGTATGTGTTGATTTTCGTGCTTTGAATAAAGTGACATTTCAAGATGGATTTCCTCAGCCCTTCACAGAGCAAGTACTTGAGGAAGTAGCTGGTCACACTTTGTATAGTTTCTTGGATGGTTTTAGTGGCTACAATCAGATAGTGATCCATCCTGATGATAGGGACAAAACAGCCTTTGTCACTCCCTGGGGCACTTATGTCTATACTCGCATGGCTTTTGGTTTGAAGAATGCGCCAGCTTCATTTAATAGAACGATGTATTTGATATTGGGCAAATGGTTAACAACCTTTCTACGCATTTTCATGGATGACTTTTCAGTATTTTCAGGTACAGATAGAAGGGCAGCAGTTCAAGATTTCCATGACCATTTGGAAAATCTAAAAGAAATTTTTAAGCAATGTCTCAAAACAGGTTTGAAATTGAATCCTGATAAATGTCACTTTTTGGTCACTAAGGGCACTCTTCTTGGTCACATAGTATCTGCTGAAGGCATAATTGTTGACCCTGCAAAGGTTACAGCTATTCTTTCCATGCCAATTCCACAAAGCCCAAAGGAAGTGCAAAGTTTCTTGGGCCATGCAGGGTATCACAGAAGATTCATTAGGATGTATTCGGAAATTGCTAAGCCCTTGTCAAGGCTTACCAGCAAAAAGATCCCTTTCTCATGGAGTGCTGAAGCTGACAAAGCATTTTGTGAACTAAAGTTGAGGCTATGTACTGCTCCACTTTTAAGTGTTCCTAATTGGTCATTGCAATTTCATGTGCATATAGATGCTAGTCTTCATGCTGTTGGTGCAGTTCTAGCTCAATCATCATCTCACAAAGTAGATAGACCTATCTCTTATGCCAGCAGACTACTCAACCAAGCTGAAACAAATTACAGTACAACGGAAAGAGAAGGTTTGGCTATCGTATTTGCTCTTCAGAAGTTCCAACATTATCTCCTTGGTATACATTTCATTGTTATTTCTGATCATCAGCCCTTGAAGTATTTGATAAACAAGCCTAGAGTAGCTGGAAGGATTTGGAGATGGTTACTCCTATTTCAAGAATTTAATTTTGATATTCATATTAAGCCAGGAAAAGAGCACTACATGGCAGATCAAGTGTCCAGGACGACAATGAGCGAAAAGGCAACAGGTATTAATGATGAATTGGTGGATAGCAATCTTTTTCTAGTAGCAATTCGGACTGGTTGGTATGATGAAATTCTCCATGTTCTTACTACTGGAAAGATCCCAGAACACTTGACACCTGTAGAAAAGAGAAGATTGCTCCTAAAAACCAAAGCATATTCTCTTATAAATGGAAATTTATATAAATACTGTCAAGATGATATATTGAGAAGGTGTGTCTATCCAGAGGAGGTAAATCTTCTACTAGAGGCTGCACACAGTGAAGGACATCTAAGGGGGGAAGAATTGGCTCATAGAATCATCCACAAAGGTCTATGGTGGCCTCACATTTTCAAGGATGCAATCAAGTTTGCTAAAGAATGCCACATCTGCCAGAGGTGTGCTCCCGCGCCAACCAGATTGAATTTCCAACCATTAGTCATATCTACCGGATGGCTTCCATTTGAACGATGGGGTCTTGATTTCATAGGACCAATTAGTCCAACTGGTCAACCTGGAGGTAAAAAGTATATTTTGATGGCCACATGTTATGCCACTAAATGGATAGAGGCCAAAGCTACTATGGACTGCACGGCTTTAACAGTAGCCAAATTCTTGTATAAACGTATTTTCTCAAGATTTGGTTGCCCACAGGAAATTACTAGTGATAGGGGCACACATTTTGTAAATCAATTGCTCCAATTTATATTTGACAGATACAAAGTCTTCCATAAAAAATTTTGTGCCTACTACCCCAGGGCAAATGGCCAAGCAGAGAGTTCCAATAAGATTTTGATTGGACAGCTTCGCAAATTATCTTTCGATCATCAAAGCTCCTGGCCACTAGCACTGATCGGTGCAATCTGGGCTTTCAGAACCACGAAAAGGGTAACTACAGGCGAGACTCCATTTCGGTTAGTATATGGGAAAGAGGCATTGGCACCGTTCGAGTTCATTATGAAAAAGGAAATGGGAACCAAAACCATTGGAATTGAACCTCCCATTGAGAGATTGGTGGCATTAGAAGAATACAGAGAAGGAGCAATGCAAAAACTTCAGGTAACACAAGAAGAGCGCAAAAGACTGCATGACAGGTATCTGAGGTCCAATGAAGTACAGGAAGGATCCATGGTTTTAGTGCATCAGGTCCCAGCAATTCCAACCAAACTGGCACCCAAATGGATAGGACCTTACACGGTGGTAAAGGTATTACCTCATGGAGCAGTACATCTGGAGGATTTGCAGGGTAAGAGGATACCCCTGGTCAATATTTCGAGGGTGAAGAAGTACCTGAATTAAGGTAAATTGGAAGCATATCATTCACCGTACCTACTGTATTTCATTTGGTGATTGCAATTATTTTGAAAAAAAATATATATAAAAAATTATAAAAAATAAATAATAAAAATAAAAATTCTTTTTTATTTTTATTTCTCCAAGGTGAAGGATTATCTGAGTCAAGTCAAGAAAGAAGAACTTCCTTCACTATCTTGTTTTTGGCTTCGGGAATTGCACCGGGATGGTGCAAAGACTTGATGTGGGGGTCTGTATCGCGGCACTTCGTCCCCTCCTTTTCCCCACCACCCCCCGGCCCCACCATCACCCAGACCCCCTCCGTCCCCTCCTCTTTCCCCCATCACCCCGACCCCCTCCAACTCCATCGTCCCCTCTTCTACCACCACCACCACCACCACCACCACACCACACCACCACCACCACCACACCACACCACAACCACCACCACCACCACCACACACCACCACCACCACCACCACCACCACACCACCACCACCACCACACCACACCACCACCACACCACCACCACCACCAACACCACACCATCACCACCACCACCACCACACCACACCACCACCACCACCACACCACCACCACCACACCACACCACAACCACCGCCACCATCGCCACCACCACCACCACCACCACCACACCACACCACCACCACCACCACACCACCACACCACCACCACCACCACCACCACCACACCACCACCACCACCACCACCACCACCACCACCACCACCACCACCACACCACACCACCACCACCACCACCACACCACACCACCACCACCACCACACCACACCACCACCACCACAGCCCACCACGGCCCCCCTCATCCCACCACAGCCGACCACGGCCCCCTCAGTCCCCCACGGCCCCCCTCAGCCCACCATGGCCCCCCACGGCCCCCCTCAGCCCCCCACGGCCCCCCTCAACCCACCACGGCCACCCACGGCCCCCCTCAGCCCACCACGGCCCCCCACAGCCCCCCACGGCCCCCCTCAGCCCACCACGGCCCCCCACGGCACCCCTCAGCCCACCACGGCCCCCCACGGCCCCCCTCAGCCCACCACGGCCCCCCACGGCCCCCCTCAGCCCACCACGGCCCCCCACAGCCCACCACGGCCCCCCTCAGCCCACCACGGCCCCCCTCAGCCCCCCACGGCCCCCCTCAGCCCACCATGGCCCCCCACGGCCCCCCTCAGCCCCCCACGGCCCCCCTCAGCCCACCACGGCCCCCCTCAGCCCCCCACGGCCCCCCACAAGTCCCACATTTTTTCACAACCTTACATAAGGCTCTCATACATTTTGGATGGATATTTGGAGGATCATTTCTTAACCAAACCCTACAGTATTATATATCGTTAGAGAGCTCTCGACGAGTACTTTCCAATGGTGCAATAATAACTTTGAAATCTTGGATCAATTTTTGACTACACCCCAAAAACCACCACAACTTCCCATAACTCACCCCTATTCCCCCCAACCCACAAACCCCACACAACTCCACACAACTCCACAACCCTCCACAACCCTCCAAAAACCCTATAATCTCTCTCAAACTCCCCACAACTCACCTCTCACACCGCTCACTTAATATGAAGGATCAAAAGCTACTAAAAAATTAGGTGAAGGATGTGCTTCTCAAGGACAATCCAATATCACGGGCGGCACAAAATGAGGAGCTCAGCTTACATTCAAAAGCAACAGTAAATGTGTAAGTGGTAAAAGTGAAAGTGAAGAAATGACTATTGCCGCCAACCATTCATGACGACTGCCTATTTTTGAGGATCCAATTCAAATCAAGTGGAATATTTTATTTACCCCTCCAATCTTGGGCAATCAACCGGCGCGTGATCAGTGGACGTGAGGAATCGGCAAGGCCCTCTTGGCCTATTGGAGCCTATAAAAGCAATGGATTTGTGTTCATTTGATATACATTGAGAGATACACACATTTACATACGTACGTACAGAGGTCCTCTCTTTGCACTTTGTGGCATCAAGCCTACTGTAGGAAGTCACTCTGTGGTGTGGATACAGAGTGTGGGCTTCCCCAGTGGAGGGCTAATAGCTCTAGAGTGTGAAGAGAGTGGCTTGGTTTTGTCATTCCGTGTGATTCAATAGTATTTTCATGCTCTTTCTCTTAGAGCAAGTCTCCATACTTTGTATTGATCAGTACTAGTCTGCATCTAGTTGTGTTCATTATACAGATTGAATGAGACTCTTGTATTGAGTTTGTTTAGTTCTAGAGTGGCAAATTAGCCCAGAGCATCAGCATTTGTAGCAGTTCCTTGGATTATATTGTAATCATCTGTTCGAACTAAGGAATGGTTTGGGTCTCCCAGTATTGTCATTTGTCCTTAATCTTTTATCTGAGAAGTTACAATTCTGTGCAATCATTGTTATCTACCTGCTCACAGAAGTGTTAAAGGGTATACTTCCCTAAGGAGAACCTCCCTTGAGTAGGTGACGTACTGGAATGCTTGTTGCATGCTCTTGTTAAAAGTGGATACCCCAGTACCTCCTCTACAGTTTGGCATGCACGATGGGACACTTGCATTTCTGTGAGAGGCCCTGAGGAAATAGGTACATGACCCATACGCGAGCAGATAAGGAGCCTCTTCGTATACGAAGGAGCCTTAACAAGTCAGCTATATCTTCAACTAGTGAACCTACCTCCCCTCTACCCTCTTTGAATTTATCTATTGAATTCGGTGCAACACCACTGTCAAAGGAGAAGCATAGTAGAACATTAGACTTCTCCTCGGATACGTCCGAAGAAACACCAGTACAAATGGAGGATCTCTCTCATTTACTCTCCAGATTAAACATCAAATTCCCTACCTTCAAGGGACAAGCTTATTTGGATGCTGATGATCATGTGAGGAGATTCATCTCTTTATGTCGTGGACGAGGTCTGCAGAATAGAGAGGATGCAATGTTGGCGCTCTTTCCATCCACATTGGAGGGTCTTGCAGATAAATGGTATAGTCAATATGCAGATGGCCATTTCACTACATGGGAGGCTCTGAAGGCGGCATTCTCACAGACATTCCGACCAAGTGATTCCTCGGAAAGAGCTCTAGATCAGCTAGAGAATTTGAAGCTAAGATCAGGTGAATCCTTTCATGAACTTCACACTAGAACAAAAGCACTTGTTGCACGTCTGCCACATGCTCCAGGTGACTTTTTGGTTAAAAAGTGGATAGAAAAGGCTCTGCCCAGGTCATCTCAGCAGAAGCTTCGTGAGTCTCTTAGATTGGATGCAACCCTCAATGATTTTGTTGCAGCGGCATCACGCATAGAGGAAGCAAGGCAACATTTTGAAGAGGATACACAAAGAAATTATGCTGCAGACCTGGATCCTATTGGGCAACTGAGAAAGGAACTGAAAGCATTGAAAATGCAACAACATCAACAAGAAGAGAAGGTCTTGACACCACTCCGTCGCACTGATGACGAAGTAGCCCAACTTCGCCGTGAGTTAGAAGATTTGAGGACTACTCAGGATATAAGGAGACAAATTTGGTGCACGATCTGTAACAACAATGGACATTCCAATGCTAATTGCCCTAACAAGGTAAGCTGACAATTTTGTGGAAAGGATGGTCATGAAGCTAGAGATTGCTACTACCTCAAGGGTACACAGCAAAGAGGTAACCCTCAAACTTTGGATTCATACTATGCTAGTACTTCAAATACATCTAATAGAGAGGAGAATCGGCCTGCAAAGTCTAGGTATAATAGACATTTGATGTGCTATCGTTGTGGTGAGTACGGCCACATGCAAAATAGGTGTTCTCTTCCAGAAGATGCACCTCCTTGTCAACATTGTCCAGAGGCCAAGGATCATTATACCAAAGATTGCCCAAGAGGTCGTCCTGCTCCAATTCACATGATTGCAGTCTCAAGCAGCTGCAACCCAGAGAGATGAACAACAAGGATTTCAGGATAAAGAGGAAGAAAAGGAGTCTGGATGGAAGGACCAAGCAGAAATTGAAGGAGCTTATAATAAGATGACTACTTCTCTAAAGGGCCAACCAACAAGTCTGCAAGAAAACACTCAGGAGGTAAACATTGAACAGATCTTGAAAGGTATTCATCACAAGGTTAGTCTATATGAACTTATAAGGATGGATTCAAAAATAAGAAGTGACTTACTGAAGATTATACACTCTGCTCACTTGGTCCAATCACCTAGTATAGATGGTTTCATGGTTGATTTTCCCCCTCCACCCTTAGCAGACTACCAAAGCTCAAGATTATCTGTTTGTATAAAGGATGAAACTCTCACAGGTGTGATCATAGATGGAGGCTCTGGTATCAATTTGATGCCAGATTTCACAATGAAGAAACTGAATTTGAACCCCACCAAAATGCCACCATTTACAGTTACACTAGCAGATCAACATCGGGTTACGCCTCTTGGCATTATTGAAAAGGTACGGATGATAGTACAGGGTTGCCACTTTGTGTTGGATTTTGTTGTTATTGCACTTCCACAGGAGACTTCTTACCCTTTACTCCTGGGGAGACCTTGGCTGAGACAAGCAAAAGCTTTGCAAGATTGGGGGAAAAACAAACTATGGATTTCAACAAGCACCAATAGCCAACTACAATTACATTTGGAAGAGGGATTCAACTCAGGAAAAACCACTGGATATACTGTGGATACTCAGGTAATGCCCTCTATACCCCAAGAAGATGATACATTGTTAAATTGGATGATGGGAAGTGCAGAGTGTTGCACAGTGGAGATCAATGAAATTGAGGAAGAAGTTGTAGATAAGGTAAATAAAGACCACAAGGTATTGGAGAATGAGCAATTGCAGGAAAATACTAGCTTTGAGGAGGCAACCAATATAAAAGTATCGGAGGGAGAAGGTTATGAATTTAAGAGCAGAGAAGATCTTCCTTTTGCAGATATACCTCAAGGATGGATGGAAGAACATGTTGCAAAATATAAATTAAAATCCACTCCTGCATATAGTGGAGATGATTTCTCAAGCAAGAGTAGTCCTGAAACATTGGTTCAAGAAGTCAATTTAGGGGATGAAGAGAACCTTCAAGTAGTCCATTTAGCATCCTGGTTGTGGCATTATCCTCCTTTGCTACAGAAGGTAACTTCTTTGCTTTTTACTTACAAAAGTGTCTTGGCATGGTCCTACAAAGATCTAACAGGGATACCAGAAGAGCTTGGGTTACATCGGATACCCTTAGTTGAGGGAGCCGCGCCAGTAAGAAGTAGACCATATCAACTCAATCCGAAATATGCAGAGGCTGTAAAAGCAAAAATTACAAAGCTAGAAGAAGTTGGTATAATTGTTCCAGTAGAACATTCCAGGTGGCTTTCTTCCATGGTTATTGTACCCAAGAAAAATAGTGGGAAAATAAGAGTATGTGTTGATTTTCGTGCTTTGAATAAAGTGACTGTTCAAGATGGATTTCCTCAGCCCTTCATAGAGCAAGTACTTGAGGAAGTAGCTGGTCACACTTTGTATAGTTTCTTGGATGGTTTTAGTGGCTACAATCAGATAGTGATCCATCCTGATGATAGGGACAAAAGAGCCTTTTGTCACTCCCTAGGGCACTTATGTCTATACTCGCATGGCTTTTGGTTTGAAGAATGCGCCAGCTTCATTTAATAGAACGATGTATCTGATATTGGGCAAATGGTTAACACCCTTTCTACGCATTTTCATGGATGACTTTTCAGTATTTTCAGGTACAGATAGAAGGGCAGCAGTTCAAGATTTCCATGACCATTTGGAAAATCTAAAAGAAATTTTTAAGCAATGTCTCAAAACAGGTTTGAAATTGAATCCTGATAAATGTCACTTTTTGGTCACTAAGGGCACTCTTCTTAGTCACATAGTATCTGCTGAAGGCATAACTGTTGACCCTGCAAAGGTTACAGCTATTCTTTCCATGCCAATTCCACAAAGCCCAAAGGAAGTGCAAAGTTTCTTGGGCCATGCAGGGTATCACAGAAGATTCATTAGGATGTATTCGGAAATTGCTAAGCCCTTGTCAAGGCTTACCAGCAAAAAGATCCCTTTTCTCATGGAGTGCTGAAGCTGACAAAGCATTTTGTGAACTAAAGTTGAGGCTATGTACTGCTCCACTTTTAAGTGTTCCTAATTGGCCATTGCAATTTCATGTGCATACAGATGCTAGTCTTCATGCTGTTGGTGCAGTTCTAGCTCAACCATCATCTCACAAAGTAGATAGACCTATCTCTTATGCCAGCAGACTACTCAACCAAGCTGAAAGAAATTACAGTACAACGGAAAGAGAAGGTTTGGCTATCGTATTTGCTCTTCAGAAGTTCCGACATTATCTCCTTGGTGTACATTTCATTGTTATTTCTGATCATCAGCCTTTGAAGTATTTGATAAACAAGCCTAGAGTAGCTGGAAGGATTTGGAGATGGTTACTCCTATTTCAAGAATTTAATTTTGATATTCATATTAAGCCAGGAAAAGAGCACTACATGGCAGATCAAGTGTCGAGGACGGCAATGAGCGAAAAGGCAACAGGTATTAATGATGAATTGGTGGATAGCAATCTTTTTCTAGTAGCAATTCGGGCTGGTTGGTATGATGAAATTCTCCATGTTCTTACTACTGGAAAGATCCCAGAACACTTGACACCTGTAGAAAAGAGAAGATTGCTCCTGAAAACCAAAGCATATTCTCTTATAAATGGAAATTTATATAAATACTGTCAGGATGATATATTGAGAAGGTGTGTCTATCCAGAGGAGGTAAATCTTCTGCTAGAGGCTGCACACAGTGAAGGACATCTAAGGTGGGAAGAATTGGCTCATAGAATCATCCACAAAGGTCTATGGTGGCCTCACATTTTCAAGGATGCAATCAAGTTTGCTAAAGAATGCCACATCTGCCAGAGGTATGCTCCCGCGCCAACCAGATTGAATTTCCAACCATTGGTCATATCTACCGGATGGCTTCCATTTGAACGATGGGGTCTTGATTTCATAGGACCAATTAGTCCAACTGGTCAACCTGGAGGTAAAAAGTATATTTTGATGGCCACATGTTATGCCACTAAATGGATAGAGGCTAAAGCTACTGTGGACTGCACGGCTTTAACAATAGCCAAATTCTTGTATAAACGTATTTTCTCAAGATTTGGTTGCCCACTGGAAATTACTAGTGATAGGGGCACACATTTTGTAAATCAATTGCTCTAGTTTATATTTGACAGATACAAAGTCTTCCATAAAAAATTTTGTTCCTACTACCCCAGGGCAAATGGCCAAGCAGAGAGTTCCAATAAGATTTTGATTGGACTGCTTCGCAAATTATCTTTCGATCATCAAAGCTCCTGGCCACTAGCACTGATCGGTGCAATCTGGGCTTTCAGAACCACGAAAAGGGTAACTACAGGCGAGACTCCATTTCGATTAGTATATGGGAAAGAGGCATTGGTACCGTTCGAGTTCATTATCAAAAAGGAAATGGGAACCAAAACCATTGGAATTGAACCTCCCATTGAGAGATTGGTGGCATTAGAAGAATACAGAGAAGGAGCAATGCAAAAACTTCAGGTAACACAAGAAGAGCGCAAAAGACTGCATGTCAGGTATCTGAGATCCAATGAAGTACAGGAAGGATCCATGGTTTTAGTGCATCAGGTCCCAGCAATTCCAACCAAACTGGCACCCAAATGGATAGGACCTTACACGGTGGTAAAGGTATTACCTCATGGAGCAGTACATCTGGAGGATTTTCAGGGTAAGAGGATACCCCTGGTCAATATTTCCAGGGTGAAGAAGTACCTGAATTAAGGTAAATTGGAAGCATATCATTCACCGTACCTACTGTATTTCATTTGGTGATTGAAGTTATTTTGAAAAAAAAAAAATTATAAAAAATAAATAATAAAAATAAAAATTCTTTTTTATTTTTATTTCTCCAGGGTGAAGGATTATCTGAGTCAAGTCAAGAAAGAAGAACTTCCTTCACTATCTTCTTTTTGGCTTCGGGAATTGCAGCGGGACGGTGCAAAGACTTGATGTGGGGGTCTGTATCGCGGCATTTCGTCCCCTCCTTTTCCCCACCACCCCCCGGCCCCACCATCACCCCGACCCCCTCCGTCCCCTCCTCTTTCCCCCATCACCCCGACCCCCTCCAACTCCATCGTCCCCTCTTCTACCACCACCACCACCACCACACCACACCACCACCACCACCACACACCACACACCACCACCACCACCACCACCACCACCACCACACCACACCACCACACCACCACACCACCACCACCACCACCACACCACCACCACCACCACCACCACACCACCACCACCACCACCACCACACCACCACCACCACACCACACCACCACCACCACCACCGCCACCACCACCACCACCACCACCACCACCACACCACCACCACCACACCACCACCACCACCACACCACACCACCACCACCACCACCACACCACACCACCACCACACCACACTACACCACCACCACCACAGCCCACCACGGCCCCCCTCAGCCCACCACAGCCCACCACGGCCCCCTCAGCCCACCACGGCCCCCCTCAGCCCACCACGGCCCCCCACGGCCCCCCTCAGCCCCCCACGGCCCCCCTCAGCGCACCACGGCCCCCCACGGCCCCCCTCAGCCCACCACGGCCCCCCACAGCCCCCCACGGCCCCCCTCAGCCCACCACGGCCCCCCACGGCCCCCCTCAGCCCACCACGGCCCCCCACGGCCCCCCTCAGCCCACCACGGCCCCCCACAGCCCCCCACGGCCCCCCTCAGCCCACCGCGGCCCCGCACGGCCCCCCTCAGCCCCCCACGGTCCCCCTCAGCCCACCACGGCCCCCCTCAGCCCCCCCACGGCCCCCCTCAGCCCACCACGGCCCCCCTCAGCCCCCCACGGCCCCCCTCAGCCCACCACGGCCCCCCAGGGCCCCCCTCAGCCCACCACGGCCCCCCTCAGCCCCCCACGGCCCCCCACAAATCCCACATTTTTCCACAACCTTACATAAGGCTCTCATACAATTTGGATGGATATTTGGATGGATATTTGGAGGATCATTTCTTAACCAAACCCTACAGTATTATATATCGTTAGAAAGCTCTCGACGAGTAATTTCCAATGGTGCAATAATAACTTTGAAATCTTGGATCAATTTTTTACTACACCCCAAAAACCACCACAACTTCCCATAACTCACCCCTATTCCCCCCAACCCACAAACCCCACAAACCCCACAAACCCCACACAACTCCACAACCCTCCACAACCCTCCAAAAACCCTATAATCTCTCTCAAACTCCCCACAACTCACCTCCCACACCGCTCACTTAATATGAAGGATCAAAAGCTACTAAAAAATTAGGTGAAGGATGTGCTTCTCAAGGACAATCCAATATCACGGGCGGCACAAAATGAGGAGCTCAGCTTACATTCAAAAGCAACAGTAAAGGTGTAAGTGGTAAAAGTGAAAGTGAAGAAATGACTATTGCCGCCAACCATTCATGACGACTGCCTATTTTTGAGGATCGAATTCAAATCAAGTGGAATATTTTATTTACCCCTCCAATCTTGGGCAATCAACCGACGCGTGATCAGTGGACGTGAGGAATCGGGCAGGCCCTCTTGGCCTATTGGAGCCTATAAAAGCAATGGATTTGTGTTCATTTGATATACATTGAGAGATACACACATTTACATACGTACGTACAGAGGTCCTCTCTTTGCACTTTGTGGCATCAAGCCTACTGTAGGAAGTCACTGTGTGGTGTGGATACAGAGTGTGGGCTTCCCCAGTGGAGGGCTAATAGCTCTATAGTGTGAAGAGAGTGGCTTGGTTTTGTCATTCCGTGTGATTCAATAGTATTTTCATGCTCTTTCTCTTAGAGCAAGTCTCCATACTTTGTACTGATCAGTACTAGTCTGCATCTAGTTGTGTTCATTATACAGATTGAATGAGACTCTTGTATTGAGTTTGTGTAGTTCTAGAGTGGCAAATTAGCCCAGAGCATCAGCATTTGTAGCAGTTCCTTGGATTATATTGTAATCATCTGTTCGAACTAAGGAATGGTTTGGGTCTCCCAGTATTGTCATTTTTCCTTAATCTTTTATCTGAGAAGTTACAATTCTGTGCAATCATTGTTATCTACCTGCTCACAGAAGTGTTAAAGGGTATACTTCCCTAAGGAGAACCTCCCTTGAGTAGGTGACGTACTGGAATGCTTGTTGCATGCTCTTGTTAAAAGTGGATACCCCAGTACCTCCTCTACAGGACCTATTCAGGCAGTACAATGCTTTTGGTCTAACCCTTAGGAACACAGCCCTTACATGGTTTCAACCACTAAATGAGAGACAGTTCAGGGGCATAGACCAACTTCTAGAGGCTTTCATCACTGAATTCTCCAAGAGTGGCAGAAGGCATAATACTTCCTCACTAATTCACAGCTTTAAGCAGACACCTCAAGAGACCGTTAGACTTGCAGGAAGAAGATTTAGGCAATATCTAGAGAGATGTCATGTTCCTGAGTTACCCACACCAGCCAAACAAGTGGCTTTATTCCTAGATGGACTGCTAAGTACCAGATTGAGATCATATGTGTACTTGAAGGACCCAAGAACCATAGAAGAGTGTGTACGCATGTGCATTGACATCGAGGATAACCTAGGGGAGGAATTAGACCTTTCAAAAATCTACAAAGATTCAGATAGTTCTACTAGCCTCACTTCCACGCAATCCACATCTATTGAGGAGCTTGCAGAGAAGGTAGCTGAGAAATTAGGAGTATCGAGCAAACAAATACCAAGGTTTGCCCCATTGAAAAGATGTTATACTTGTGGAGGTGACCATATGGCGAACGTATGTCCCATTATGGCTCAACCCCAAGTGAATCCTAGTAGCCAATACTGCACCATAGAACGGAGATACACTAATCACACCACACAAGATTGCCCATACAATAAGCAAGCAGTTAAACCATACCCACAATCATATCCACAACAAGGAAGATACCAGAACCAATACCCACCACAACAATATGGCAGACCCTAGCAACCTTATCAGCAACCCTATCAAAACCAACAAAGGCCTCAGCCTGTGTTAGCTCAACAACCTCCAACCCCAGCCAATGTGATTCCAGTAAAGTATGCAGCTGCAGAAGAGAACCTGAATAGAGCCATAGTGCTAGTGACACCACTGCTTTCGGAAAGTGACCCGAGTGATCATAGTTTTGACTCTACTCACATGGATAGTCCACAGGCTTACTACATGCAGTCACCTGAGCATAATGAGTAATATTATTCTGAAGATCCGAGTGAACCTAGTTGAGAGCCATAGTATGCAAATATCATGTACGCAAACCCCAACTCTAGATCCCAACCTAGATAGGTGAGACCCCCATTTCCTAGAGGACCGTGCTATCGATGTCAGGGAGATCACTTCATTCGTGATTGCCCTATGCCTGC
The DNA here is from genome assembly GCA_020310875.1 of Ceratopteris richardii. Classification (NCBI taxonomy): domain Eukaryota; kingdom Viridiplantae; phylum Streptophyta; class Polypodiopsida; order Polypodiales; family Pteridaceae; genus Ceratopteris; species Ceratopteris richardii. Next base: position 211,453,678 of record CM035406.1, read on the forward strand.
ACCTACACAGCCCCAATCTGTGACCATTCAAGGCTTTTGTCCCGATTGTGGGAAAGAACATCTCTTGCGAGATTGCCCTAAGAATCCCAACAATATGCCAAAAATCACTCCTATCAATGTGATTAGATTGGTGGTAGACTCTACACGAAGTGTAACCTCCACTGCGCCAATGCAAGTGGTCACCAGAGCTCAGGCTTTGCAGTAGAACCAAGGTTTAAGCCAAGAAAAGAGTGTTGAGGTTAGTGAAATTGAGAGCGTAGCCAAGAAACGAATGAGATCCTGGAAAGATAGCCGAGAAAGGACAAAAAGACAATGGTCTAAGAAGATGAGAAAATTAGAGGAAAGCATAAGAGAAACAAAAGCCAAAATTGTTGAACTCACCTCTCAACCAAACTCTCACAGGCCACCACCACCTCCATCCCTATCATCTTCTCCATCACCCTCCATCCCACCTCATCCAATTCCACCAACCCCTAGAGCAGGATCAGTATTAGCTGACCCCACTCCAAAGGACATAGACATGATGCTTAAAGCGTATCAGGCCAGAATCCAAGAAGGGCCAAATGTTACGGATCATGACAGATGCTACCCTAAAGCTGATCTAGAGATAGAGAGAACCAAGCTTTGTGCTAAAATGGTAGTGTTGGCTCATACCATGTTTGAAGCCAGCCGCTTATTCAACTGCTCTTGCTTAGCAAAGGCACAGTTGCATTTTGATGGACTATTAGAAAAGTTAAAGAGCATAATTGCAAGATCTACCAAGGAAGGAAATTCCCAAGGAAAAGGTGAGGCAAGTAAAAGAATAAACATTCCTCCCTAGGAAGCTTATGTGCCTAATTCCACTGAACCAGACACCTCTTCTTCTATGAATCGGTATTCACCAAAACTTCTACGAGAGATTCAAGAAGAGAAATGGGCTAAAGAAAGTGAAGTTCCTCCTCCCATTGAACTTCTGGATGACACACATGATCAATTCCCACAAGACATTCCTTCCATCTATGGAGAGCAGGAGAGCACCCAATCCCATGAGAGATTAGACTTCGAGTCTAATTCCTTACAGGAACTACCCCATTTCACAGGCCCATGGGAAGCTAAGTCTACTTGCATGAGAGCACCCACGGTCATGGTAAGAAACGAAGACTCAGTCATACCTAGGAATATGGAGGTAGTAAAGAATACTAAAGTGCAGTGCAATCTCACTTTAGAAGAGCTACTCAAGGTTATGCCAGAACTATGGAAACATGTAGCTAATCAAGTGCCAGAGGTGGCAAAACCTCATTCCCAGGTAGGATCTCATAGAACAGTGCCCAAAATACCCTTGGACAAGATAGAAGACATGAGTGAAGGAGAAGAAGGAAACACCTATCTTTCCATTACCCATCAAGGATACACAACCAAGGCCATTCTAGACTCAGGTGCAGGAGTTGCAATTGCTACCACTTCCCTATGGAAGCGTTGGGGCAAGCCATCACTCAGGCCCACGAGAATGAAATTGCAGATGGCCGATGGTCACATTGAGAGACCCTTAGGATTGCTAGAAGGAATAACTCTCACTACATGTGGTGTTGAGTTTGAGCATACTTTTGCTATATGTGACTTTAGCAAAAATCATGCCTATGAGATGATTTGGGAAAGACCATTTATGCGACAGTTGCAAGTGGTACAGGATTGGGGAACCAATTCCTTGTATCTGCAACACTTAGGTGTCACAACCAAAGTTAATCTCAAGGATTACTCTCATCGAGATGTCCCTCCCATCCATAGAGCCAAAGATGATACTGAGTCAGTGCATTCCATAGGATGAGGATCCTCATGGATGCATGAAGACACTCACTTGTGGATGTGTAAAGTAGCAGTAGAAGAAGAGAAGAGAGAAAAAGCCAGAGAGATAGGTGAGAAGGAAACCCATAGATCAATTCAAGACCCAGCCTATGCACCTGTAGTATTTCTTGACGAAGAATTTGAACCTCACGGCTGGGCAGAAATTATAGCAACAATAGACGTAGCCATCAATGACGAACAATGGACACCCCACTATGACGAGGATGGCTGTGAAATTTCAGTATTCACAAGATAGAGCCAATTATGGGTGATTCAATAATTGAAGAATGTGAACCTAGCACTGATGCATTTGAGGATGCAAGTGACTCCGATCTAGAGTCAATCATTATGGACTCGCCTTTTGCATCAAAAGAGGAGTATTTCTATGAAGTAGAGGCTCATCCTGAGAGGCATGAAGAACTTACCAATGAGGTGAGATAAGCCACACAAGTAACCCCCAAGAACAAAGGCAAGAAGAGAAGGAAGAAAGAAGTCACACCAGAGGAAGAAGAATCTTTGTTTGAGGTCCCTGAAAACTTTAAAAAGTATGAGATATATGATAGGAGAGTCATGATAAGAATGCCTAAATGTGAGGCGCAATCAGGGGAGGCCTATGATAACAAAGAAACCACCAAGAAAATAGTTGTAGCCATAGAATAAGGAGAAGAGAGATGCACTTACATAGGATATGACCTGACGGAAGAAGAAGAGCGCGAGTTGATAACCCTGCTAAGAGAATACAGAGATGTATTCGCTTGGAGCTACAAGGACTTGAAAGGTGTAGACCCTGACATATGCTCACACACCATCCCCATGACCTCAGATGCCAAACCCTCTAAACAAAATCCATACACATATAATGATAATTATGCCGCCAAGATCAAGGAAGAAATAGATTGCTTGGTGGAAGTTGGATTCATCTATGAAATTGGGCACACTGAGTGGGTATCCCCGATCGTGGTGGTGCCCAAGAAAAATGGAAAACTACGTGTGTGCATTAACTTTTCGAGATAACTATCCGCTCCCAATTACCGAGCATCTATTAGAAAGGGTAGCAGGCAAGGAAGTGTACAGCTTCCTTGATGGATTTTCAGGCTACAATCAGGTAGCCATTGCCCCAGAAGATCAGCATAAGATGGCTTTTGCCACAGAGTGGGGCATATTTGCTTTTCGAGTAATGCCATTTGAGCTTACCAATGCACCCGCAACCTTCTAGAGGCTAATGTGTCATGTATTTAGAGAATTTCTTAGGAAGAATTTAGAAGTCTATGTTGATGATCTCTGTGCTCATTCCAACATTAGACAGACACATATACCTAAACTCAGGCAAATCTTTGACAAATGTAGAGAATATCAAGTCTGCCTGAACCCAAAAAAGTGTGTTTTCATGGTCAGGCAAGGCAAGTTCTAGGACACATAGCGTCAAAGAATAGCATATCCACGGATAAGGAGAAAGTGAAAGCTATAGCAGAGCTACCTAGGCCAAAGAATGTCAAGTACGTGCAAGTTTTCATGGGGCATTGTGGTTATTACCGAGGCTTTATACACATGCATGCCATCATTGCAAAGCCTCTGTACGGACTTTTGGCTAACTTTGAGTGGACCGAAGAATGTGAAAACTCCTTCAATGAGCTTAAACGGTGATTATGCTCAACACCAATCTTGACTACACTAGATTGGAATAAGCCCTTTCATGTTCATGTGGATGCATCCAATTATGCTATTGGATGTGTACTCGCACAACCTACTGGTGAAGGTAATATGGATCTTCCAATTGCCTATGCTAGTAGACAATTGAATGCAGCTAAACAAAATTATACCACCACTGAACAAGAGGGATTAGGCATGGTGTATGCACTTAAAAAGTTTAGACACTATTTGCTTGCAAATAAGTTTAAATTTTTTATTGATCATCAAGCATTGTTGTACCTGGTAAACAAGCCATGCAATACAGGTAGATTGGTGAGATGGTTTCTCTTGCTAATGGAATACGACTTTGAGGTTGTGGTGAGGAAAGGCAAGACTCATTTGAGAGCAAATCATCTCTCTAGGCTAACATCTGGAGAGGCCCCACAAGGAGTATCAGACGACCTTCCTGATGCTTACTTGTTTAATTTGGAAGTTGTACCTCAGTGGGCCAAGACACTAGTGCCACTGTTGACATACAAGCCCAAACATCCAGTAGTAAACACTCAAGATAGGGAGGTAGTAAAAGCCCAAAAGTACCATATCATGGCAAGAAGTATGTACAAGCATACAGATCAAGGAATATTAGCTTGTTGTGTGGAAGAGGATGAGTACACTAAATGGTTGCAATTAGCACATGTAGGTGCACTAGAGCAACACTTCTCAAGGCAAAAAACCCTACAAACACTAAGGAGACTTGGAGTGCATTGGCCTACTATGGAAGCAGATGTACACAGGTTGTGTAAAGAATGCTCAGTCTGCTGCATTAGACCCCCCGTGGAGCACGCTATACTGTACCAAGTGTCTCTAGTGCCAGATTGGAGTGAGCCATTGGCAGCCTTCCTAAGGATGAAGACATTCCCTCAAGATATGACCCTAGCTAGGCAAAGAAGTTTAGAACAGGAAGCTCTAGATTATGCACTCATTGGTGATAATCTATACAAACGTGGTAAAGATGGTTACTTGAGACTATGTGTCCATGAGAGTGAATATCTTAAGATCTTGGAAATTGCTCAACAAGGTGTGGCAGGAGGACACTTTGCACCAGACCAGGTGATTAAAGCAATCCTATTCGCAGGCTTGTGGTGGCCAACCCTTCACATGGATTCACATACCTACGTGAAGAGGTGCAATGTTTGTCAGCAAACTCAGTATCCTATACGTAAGGATGAGATGCCATTGAAACCTATGATGGGTGGACGTGCATTCTCTAAGTGGGGAATAGACTTTGTAGGTCCTGTTAATCCCCTAGCTAAGAGTTCCCATGTTGAATACATCATTGTGGCCACAAATTATCTAACCAAGTGGGTAGAAGTAAAGGCCACAACGAAGAACGATGCTCAAACGACAGCTAAATTCTTATTTGAGAATGTGTTCACAAGATACGGGCTACCAATAGAGCTAGTAAGTGATAGAGGCACTCACTTCTTGAACAAAGTGATTGAAAGTCTTCTCCAAGAATTCTTGGTGAAACACAAGAAGTCTACCCCCTGTCATCCACAAGTGAATGGGCAAGCCGAAAGCACAAATAAGATTCTATGCAATGTGCTCACCAAATTAGTGAATAATAAACGCTCTGATTGGGACAAACAGCTACACCATGCTATTTGGGCATACAGAGTTGCCTATAAAACAATACTCCAAGCCACACCCATTTAGATGGTGTTCGGCCAAAATGTAGTGTTACCTTTGGACTTTTTGATACCTACATTGAAAGTAGCACAAGAGTATGATTGGACAGGCCATGAACTCTCTTCTAGGATCCTTGATCTTGAGTGACTAGGTGAAACAAGATTGAGAGCTTCCACAGGGATATATGCAGCTACAAAAAGACAGAAGGCGTACTTCGATGCCCACGTGAAGGATAAAGGCTTGAAGACAGGAGACTTAGTTTTGGTGTACACCCTTAAACAAGATGCAAGAAAGCTAGAGAAGCGTGGCTATGGACCTATGATCATAAATAGGATGTCAAGTAGTGGAGCAGTTCAACTAGCCACTCTAGAAGGCGACATAGGAGATGTTAAATCGACTCAATACTGCAAAGAAACGTAAAGAAGAGGAAAAGCGAATTCGAGAAGAAGCACAGGCAAAAGCATTGGAACGCATCCGAAGAATGAAATTGAGAAGACAGGGTAGAGATCAGCCTAGGACAGATGCCTATGCAAACCCAGGATATCATATGGCCATGTGTGAAGTCTCAAGTGTAAGTTCCTATAGAATAATTGATCGACGTCCTTTTGTAACCTTAGAGATAAGACAAGGAAAGAGTGCAAGGACTGTACGGGCTTTGATTGACTCATGTGCAGCCACTAGTGCTATTAAACTCTCTTACTGTCAAGAACAGAAATTAAGTATCAATCCTATAGAAGCATATCTCATAGGATTGGGTGGTGTGGAAACCTCTTGCATGGGCGAGGTGGAACTTCCCCTATACATCCAAGATGTTCTTATGACAGTCAAGGTGCTAGTGTGTCAAGACGAGGACCTCACGGAGTCTCTAGTCCTAGGTCAAGATTCGATCTATGATCATACAGTGAGCCTCAACCTAAGAAGTGGACTTCTTCAGGTTTGGGTAAATCAGAACTGCATTACACTTGAGTTAGAAAATGAAGCACTCAAGGAACTAGGAAAGGCACAAACTCCTGGTCCTTCCAGGAGTACACATGAAGATGACGATGCTATTCTTGTCCAAAACTATGTGATGCAGAAGGATGATTTTCTCAACAAAGAAGTCAAGGAGACGACAAAACTCCCTTCTTTTTCGGTGATCAAGACATGGCAACCGAAGGAGTATGGAATGCAGAGGAATCAGGCGGCATATGCTCGAAGCCAAAAGAAAGTACAAAGCACGGTGTCTCAGCCACCAAAACAAGTGTGAGTGCAAAAAGGTGATCAACCTGTTGCGGTCCAGTCACAAACACTGGCTCAACTTCATATTAGTGATCAACGACAGGACACTAATAAGAAGTCTTTCAAAAATCCTTCGACTAAAGTGAAGTCTATTTGGGTGCCCAAGAAGTCGATGAAGGCTAACCCACAATCAAGATAAATTTGGGTGCCTAAGGCTTGCTTGTGGGCTCAAATAGCCACACAGAGACCACACCATGTACAACATGGTTTACTCACTTGAAGCTGATACCCACTGTTATTCGACACGCACGAACACATATTCGAACATGAGCACGAGCGGAATCACTTGTAAATGGGTCCCTAAAAAGCCTCAATTCCAAGCAGACACTCTCATAAAGCCCTCTAGAGTCCCCACAAATCCAAAACCGAAAGCCATCCACTGAGTATGGCAGCCCAAAGCTTGTAATAAACCCCCCGACCCCCATTTGTAAATTCATCTCCACCTACTAACTACATCATTCTCACACTGCATCTTTCCATTTAGCTCAAAGGACAATTCATCCACTAACTACACACACAATCACCAAGCACTCATTGACCTACTAACCTATCACTAACTTCATGTTTATGTTGTAACGGGGACAAAAATTGTTATATCTTGTCAATTAGAATGTTAGCACATGCTTCTATATTCTCACAGAACCAGCAGACAAGAAGTAACATGGCAAAAGCAGCAGGAACTAGCTCCCAGGCAGGGTCAAGCGCCCAGATAGTGGATATTGAAAATCTTCCCCTCGAGACCCAGTTAACTGAGAGACCCCAAGAACTCAGGGCAGTGCACATGATCCCGATTCAGGACCCTCCGCAAGGGCATACCTCACAAGTTGGAAAGCATGCACATTGGTTCAGCGATGTCGCAGGTCCCCTCGGAGAAGGTACCTATTTCTGGGAGGCCGAACTTGAATTTAACGGCAAGTGGGGAAGATACCACTTCTTTACCCATGAGTTTGAGAAGTATCAGGATGTAGAAGTAATGAGATCAGTATGGACAAAAGTGGGCTTAGATAGCTACTTTAGGGCACTACTACCTAAGCCTGACTTTTTGTGTTGTTCCTACTTGATCAGCACGATAACTCCTAGTAGGGCCAAAGGAGGAGATAGCACCTTTGTACTCCCCTCACTAATGCCAGGGCATGAGCTCAAAAGGTTTAGACTCACCATCAACCTAGTGTGAGAGGAATTGGACATGAAAGGAATGCACATTCCTACAGAAAAAGAAACTCTGATTCCTAGACGGATGAAGCATAAGGATCTCAATAAATTGAAGGACATGGTAGCCATGACACCTACCATCGCTCTCCACTTATGCACGATCATGCAGCACTTCACCTTCCCAGCTTAGGAACGTTTCACCATGCCACCCAAAGAAATCTGGTTTAGCTTGTACCTAGCAGAAACAGAGAATCTCACTCTCAACCTACCCCACTGGATCATTGAACAGATCCACTTGGCACATCAGCATTGGAACAAGAAAAATAAGAATGTACTTCATGGGTGTTGTGCACTTACACAAATTATCTACAGATGCCTAGCTTATGATGTGCCCATCTAGAGGGCGTGGATATGGACAAGAGCTCAAGAATTCCAGAGACGGCCATCAACAACAGGTCCACCATCCAAGAAGATGAGAGGAGCAGTGCAGATTCCATGTGCCCAAGCCAGAGGGCTACACTCACGCCAGACATCACCCCACCTCAAACCCGATGCATCAGGCCATTTACAATCCGTTACCCAGGCTAAGTACAAAAGGCCCCAACCTGGTTTTCCCTCCAATTCCCTCTGATTTAGAGTTTCCCCATGGCTATACCTTGGATGATTTAATAGATGAGGAAGTTGCATGGATGATCAATGAAGCAAGTCTTGAGACGGAAGACACCCGGGCTCGCGAACTGCAAACGACTACAGGGCAACCAGTCCCCACTCAACCTGAAGTAGTAGAGGTGAATGATGAAGAAGAAGAGCCCAAAGATGAGGACTCAAACGAAGAGCACGATGAAACCTCAAAATTAGTAAGTACCCCCGCCTACACGGCACAAATAAAAAGATTGTATGAAACCATGAAGAGGGTTCAGGAACATCACAAGCTGTCACTAGAAACAAGGAAGATGCTAATAAGCCAAATGTTAGGAGAGGAAGGGGTAGATGAACAATTTATTGAGTCCCTGAATCTTCATGTGGATGTGCTGGGTCTGGATGAAGCTATTCATTCGTCCCTTGCTTATATTCATCGTTTTGAGAAATGAGTGCCTACCCGTCCCATGCGCTCCAGCAAGCAAATTCACATAGATGTATCGGCACCAGGAGATACCACACAGACAAAAGAACATCAGGCGGCACCACCATCACCACACTCCTCACCTCTCACTGCACAATTCACTTCGCCCCATGACACTACCACCCCAACTTCCACAATCACCACATATGTCATGGGAATTCCTCTCCAATTCGGAGGGGTTACCATGCCGATAGTCACAGCACTATTCACGAACATCACATCCACCCTGCCTTCTGTTCCCATTTACACAATCACACACACTGTTGACACCATGGAGACATCACCAACCATAGCACCACTCCCTCCCCACACACAGCCACAATCTCCCATAACCCCTCCACCCACATCACCACTTGATTCCAGCTCATTCAAAATTCCCTTTCCCTTCCCCATCCCCCCTGCATCCTCTCCTTTCCCAACATTCTTAAATGTAAATAATGTGTTTTCTACTTTACATCAATGTGTATATCAACTACAGAGTGAATATCAGACTCTCGAAGATTGCCATCGTAAATTAACTACAGACCACCAACAACTACAGAGGCGGCTTGCGACTATAGAAGAAGAAAACACTGACCTGAATCAACGTTATACTACGCTCGAACATGCCCACCAAACCTTATTGGAAGCTCCCCAGCAATCCGAGTCTTCCAAAGTTAAGAAATTAACAGCTTTACTTGAACTCTATCAGTCAGAGAATGTCAAAGTCTGGCGCAACCTAACGTTATTACGCAAGCACATGGCCATGGCCCTAGAAGAAAATAAACGACTTCAAAAGCAGAATGAAGAAAACCTAGAAGCTGCAATGGAAGGCTCCCCCCATGAGATCGACCCAGAATAGTTTAAAGCAGTCCCTTCAGATACGATGAAAACAATCCTAGGAAGCTATGCTAATCTACTGGAAGCACATGATGATATGGAAAAAGAACAAGATGCACTGCATCGCCAACTAAGGGAGCAAGAAGAACAACCCAAGATCATAGAGTCGGCATCGACTTCAGAGGAGGTAAAGGTGCTAAAAGAGCAGGTTGAAGGATTGCGAAGGAAGCTAATTGAGTATGAAAGACAACCCTCTCCAATTATCTAACTAGAGACAGAAGAATTGGTGCCCATCGAAGTGGATGAGTCGTATGAGGGACCCTATGTTCCTATGCCTATGTCGGGCGGCCAACAAACATCGGAAGGAATGGACACCCTGGAAGTCGAAGCACCAGAATGGCTTCAAAAACTCGAAAAGACTGCCAAAACCCATGAAGATCGCATCGCAGTACAAATCCAATCAATGGTTAAACTGGAAGACACTATTATAAACTCCGAGTACTTCAGGCACATGTCACATCACCGATGGATAGGAACAAATGATGCTCAATATGTGCCTTACTGTGTGCTCTTAGCAGATTACAATGCGAAGTTTCAATGAAGGTGTGGCAAAGCCTCGACTTTTGCCACTCAATTTGGTCCTGAAGATCTACCTGAACGTGCAAAACAAGGATCAACCTTCCAAACCACCTGGCGGATTCATCTCCTTGAAACATATCCAAAAATGGTCCGCACATGAAACAACATGCCACTATTTATCAAGTATAATCCATGTTACATTCCAGTCCTCCAAAGACGCACCTGGCCCGAGTTTGCCATTGCTATCAAGAATGTCAAAGGCTGTGCAAAATGGTTGAATTATGTCTATCTAGCACTTCCACAAGGACAGGCCTCGGTTGCATATATGATTTCCACCATCCGTCACTAGAGTCTTAGACTACGCAACACCTCTGATGTGATGGCACAAATGTGTATGAAGATATTTGAATTAATGCTGATCACGTTCAGAACATTCAAAAACATTAAAGATCCACATTTCTCAAGAGTTGGCTTCACCACAGGCAACTAGACTTGGTGTATGACATGAGCACAACCCCCTCAATCAATGTAATATATGCCTGGCATGCAAGAATAAAGTACCTCCCAGCTTGCTACAAACAAACTTTTGAAGAGATGTTCGTCACAGGGTTCTGGGAATACCACTCTGAAATATTTGTACCTAGACCCTCACATCTCCTCCAACTGTTCGCTGTGGAGAGGACCTTACACTCGGATCAATTGCGGTTGCCACATCCGGACATTCCAGGGCTAGTAGATTGGGATGCTTTATTAACAGACCCAGCACTGGGGCTGCGGCTGGAAGAACATCACCTCGCTTCAGATCTAGTGGAATACTATGTCAAACGCTCAGCCAAACAAGGGTCTGTTAGAGATGACAAATGCAAGAGAGGGAGGGGTGTTGGTAGCAGCCAGGGCACCCAAGGACCCACGAGACAAGGAAGCCAAAGAAGGGAGTCAGAGCAAGGAACAAGTAGGCAGAGAAGTCAACACAGATCTGGCAAATAGGCCCTTAAATTTTTCCATGAGGAAATACTTCCCAAATAGTGATTTTAGTCACTCGACACCATTGTAAATACCATTCCACCTTTTGTTAGCTCCATTTTGTGCAAGCCAAGGAGTCCTTGAGCTTGAGGAACATTAAAAGTACCTACCTATCAAGTTTCATAATTTTTAGACTCCGTTTGAGCCCTCAAATACGCCCTAGAACCTAATTTTTAACTAAGCCGGACACTAGGTGTGGACAGGGCCAAAGCTAGTCAGAAAACTATAAATAGAGCTAGAGAGCTCATTTTTGAGGTTAGCTTGTTGTGGATTTGAACCTGTATGAGACTTTTTGATCAATCTAAAGAACTCCATTGTTTCCCTCTTTGTCTTGCCTTGTGTGCGCGTGTGTGTGTATGTGTGTGCATGTTAGTGTGCTTCTCACTCACACATTTGTGCCATCACTTGTTCAAGGTCTTCATACCATCCTCAAGTCTTCCCGAATTGACATTAAAGGAGGTGCTACTCATCGATGAGCTACACATACACACATAGACACACACACACTTACACACATAGAAACACACACATACACACATACACACCTACAAACTTACACACACACATATATAAACACACACATACACACATATACACATGACTTACACACACACATACACACATCCACACACATCTACACAAAATATACACATGCATATAGACATATATATACAGATACACACATATATACACACATAGACAAACACATATACACACACATGCATAGACACATATATACATATACACACATATATATACACATAGACACACACACATACACACACATATATGCATAGATAGACACATAGAGACATATACACATATATATGCATACACACACATAGAGACACATACACACACACATACACATGCATGCATGCATACATACGCATACATATGCATACATAATGCATATGCATACATAATGCATATGCATACATAATGCATATGCATACATACATACTTACATGCATACACACACACATACACACACATGCATACATTTGCATACATAATGCACATGCATATGCATACATACATGCTTACATGCATACACACACTCACATATACACCTACATACACATATACACACATACATATGTACATGTATATATATTGATTTCTAACCCATTTTGCTTTATATGTACAAGTATTATGGATCCTAGTAGAGAGAGAAAGGTGAAACTCACTCTCATAAAAAGTCTTATGAGATCAAGAGTTCCGCTTGATACTCTACGGATCATCATGCATGAGTACTCAGAGATGGTTGATGATGAGTTGGATTATACGATCCAGATGCTTACCCAGCGATCAGAGGACGGCTCTTCTGCGGCTCCAGATGCACGAAGACAGCTATTTGCTCATAGGTATGTTTTTTTTTATAAATTTTTTTAATAATATTATAACACATATTTTTATTTATTTTTATCTATCTATATTAAGGACACCTATACCACCTCCAGATCATGATAGCAGAGCAAAAGTACATATGAGGACATGCATAGGCACCTTAGGGCTAGAGTGCGATATAGAGCCAGAGGGGAACATTGTGTACATAGGGAATGGATTGGAGTTCAAGAGAAGAATGCGAGCATTATGCGACTCTTACCTCCACCTTGTCTACTTACAGTGGAAGTAAGTATAAATTTTTCATATAAATTGAAATAAATATCTTATGTTTTATTTACATGATTTTTTTCAATTTTTGTAGTGAGCATGATGAGAGGGATAAAATACATACTTAGTTCACTTGAGATAGAGTTTGGGACAGGATGGTCGCATACGTTGTGTCTAAAAGAGATGTGGACACTTATGGCTCATCGTCGCGATAATGCACGGTACGCATTGCTTTTATGTATATATATGTGGATATGAGTATGTGTGTTTATGTATGTGTGTATGTATATGAGAGAGAGAGGAGTCAGACTAGAGGTACAAATACATGCATACACATATATACATCATACATGCACATTTACACACATATACACATACATGCACATTTATACATACACACACATACATGCACATTTTAACACACACATACACATGCATGCAGTTACACACATATAATGAATACACACATAGACACATACACATACATAATCATATGTACACACACATAGACTCACATAATCATATTTACATGCATATATACATATACACATGCATACACACACACAACACATGCATATGCACATATAGATACACATACATACACACACATGCATACTGATATATCTATATGTATATATATATGTGTCTATATATATATATACTTATATATCTACACACACACACACACACACACACATATATATATATATATATATATATATATATATATATATATATATATATCCTAATTTGAAAACCCTATTATAAATATTCTAATTCAGAAATCCTATTTCAAAAATCCTAATTCGAAAACACTAATTTTGATATAAGGGTTTTAAAACCCCTAATTTAGAAACTTTAATTCAGCCTTTTAGCCATATGATTGAAGTATATGTACATATTGCATCTATTCCTCCGACGTCCTACTAGAGAGATGTCTCTCCTCCCAGCCTTATGCCTCTATATATAGCTACTTGAATCAATGAGGATCATAATATGTATAAGGATATATACATGTCATGTAGATACACATACATAAATATAAAATGGAGTAGATACATTATGCATCACACATACATTCCTAAATGCACACATAACTATATATACATGCATACATATTTACATGTACACATTTACACATAGACACATGTACATATATACATGTACACATCACATATACATGCACACATGTATACATATACATGCATACACAATTATAAACACTTGCATATATTACATGAATACATGAATATTTTACACAAATGCATACTAATACATGAATATTTTACACAAATGCATATGCATACTAATACATGTATACATATATCACACACATGCACACACATACATATACATGAAACACATATATATGCATACTAACACATGTATACATATAATACACATGAATACACACACATATGCATACATACATACATGAGAAAAATTTTCTCCTCGAATATAAAGCTATATATAAAAATAATTAGGCATATCCCTAAGCTTCATGTTCTAACTTAAAAGAACATGATTTCATCTCTCTAGTAGGATTCATTGATATTCAAGTTGAATAAAGAATCTATTATTTGATATCCATTCAGAAGCTTCAAGTTATTGATTGATAACTAGAGTAGAATTCAGTATCTAATCTGCTCATATGTTTTCATTATTGCCATCATTTTGGTAAGACATCAATATAGTCTCATCTTCATTATCCCTATTGATTTCATTTATTTCTTCTATTGTTAAATCTGTGTTCTCATGAGTCACATCATCTATTGATGGATTAATATCGATTTCTGGTAATTCCTCTTCATCATCAGTAGAATCAGCATGTAGAGTATTATCCTTTTTATCAAAAAGATTAGTATCATTATCACGTATAATGATTTTGATTTCTCTTTCAGATGTTGATGTATCAGTATCTGACGGTCAATCATCAAGAGAAATTTCTTCAATCTCTCTAACAATAAACTATTCAAACAATGACCTACCTCTAGGTTGAACATGAATGACTTGCCATCAAGGGTGAGCATCTGGGTTTTTGTAAAAAAAAATGCTTGTTCAATATGCCTAGGAAGAATATATGGTTCTTTAGTAGATCACATTACCTTAGAAGAATCAATTGCCCAAAACCCAGATAATTCCTTTCTTATATGTGGAATTACTACCTTTATACTCGGCTCGAAACCAGTCAACCTTCAAAATGACCTATCAAATTATATAAAAACAAAAACCCATTATTAGGTGCTTAAAAAAATAACTAACTCTATCATAAAAAATAAAAACATTTTTCTACCTGTTTGAATATACGGAATGATATTTGATAGATACCAACAATAGTTCCCACGTAACCAAGTTTGCCATCTTTTGAGCTAGCACATGATAGTTTCTTGAAAGAAGCAACAATACTAGAATCCTCTGTTTTACGTAAAGAACCAATGGCTTTGATTCTAAGATGCTGTCCAAAAGCCCACATATTAGTGAACATTTGAGCTTACAAAAGAAATTAAATTAGTAAATAGAAACTAATATACATATATGAAAAAAACAAAATATTATTAAAATAAAATTACCTTTCGTTCACAACCTATCATTAACTCTCTCTGCTCATATGAGATTTCTTCATTATTTGCGTTGGAGCATTGCAAACGACTACATAGCCAATCCGTGAAAGAAGATATATTTGTAATCTCATTATTATCAATATTACGTCTATATCTTTTGTTTCTTCACCTTTACTTTGGAGATTTTGAAGTTCCTATTTGTACTCGCTAAGGAATGCTTGCATGCATTAGCTATTATATGCTACAAAAGTAGAAACATCATTTTTTTTCTTAAAATGTAAATAAAAATGGAACTCCCTTACCTGTTAATATCTCGTCTGTTATTTTTGAAGGAAACTCGTTGGTCCATGCACACGGACATTCTTCATGAACTCTTTCAAGGTACTCAGTAACATTATACATGCACTCTTCAAGCATCCAACCCTTTGCCATGGATCCTTCTGGTTTCACTCTTTGTCACACATAACCTTTTAATGTTCCCATAAATCGCTCGCCACAAAACATCCATCGAGTGTTGACAACACCTGCAATCTCTATTTCATCTACAAGATGGACTAATAAATGAACTTGAATATCAAAAAATGAAGTAGGAAGCTCTTTCTCCATCAAACATAGTAGCTCTTTGCATTCATGTTTTTTTTGTGGGATCGAGTTTTTTTCAATCTCTTTTGATGTAATCCATCTATACATATCATTAAAAAAATTATAAAGAAGTTAATTCAAAAATAAAAGATATCAAATATTCATACATATTAAATATAAGAGTATCATAATTACCTTATAAGCGATCCAAGACGATAGATCACATCTCGTACTCCTTTCGTTGTACATCCATCGATAACCAAAGGTAAAATATGTTTCAAAAAGTTATGCCAATCATGGGTCTTTAACCCAAATAAGCTGTTATCATCCATAGTAAACATGTTTTGGAAAGATGCTCCATATCCTGTAGGAGTCCGAATCAATTGAATCCTATTGTTGATAGTCTGTATCTCTTTTGTTGTAAGTACCCAAGGAGCAGGTGCATAATTCATTTCTTGTCAATGTCTAACAAAAATTGGCCATAACTTTGGTTTTGAGTTTTGACCTTTCAAATCATTCCTTGATGCTATGGTATCTTTCAGTCCAAGAAGATGTTGCCATAGTGAATAACCAATATTCTTGAATATATGCATAGGATCAAGAAGATGACATACTTTAAACTCTTTCCAATACTCCAAAGAATACCATAATGATATCTTTTATGCGAGTGCCAATTTTCCTTTACCTCTCTTCACATACTCAGTATCTTCATCATCACTGATGATTTCTGATTCTGGATCTATTAGAGGTCCATCTGTCCATTTTTTATACCAATCCATAGGCGTCATAGGTTTTGGGCACTGACCTGATTCAAGCTTTCCATTAAAATGTATCGCTTCTCTTTTAGATCTTAATGGATGATCATCAGGAAAGAATCATCGATGTCGAAGATAAATATTTTTGTTGAGGACAAGCTTTATAATCCTTACTAGATATTCCTGCATCATGAAAACGATAAAAATATAATTAGATTAAATCACATTTATTTGTATGCATATTGAATAAAAAAATTACATCAATACCTGAACAAACACCATATCCTACAAAATCGTGAATAGTTCAAGCCATAATACCACAAACCATAATATATCTTTCATTGATGCTTTTTGATACATCAATGACATTAATACATCTCCATAACTCTTGGATATTGTCAATGAGAGGAGCAAGATATATATTCATATCTTTAACTTGTCTTTTTCTTGGGATTAAAAGTGAAAGCATTAAGTGTTCCTTTTTAATGCTAAGATATGGCGGAAGATTGTAGTTTATGACTACCACTGGCCATGTTGACCATTTACTGGAATTCATGGAGAATGGATTAACCCCATCTATTGCAACTCCTAACTTTAGATTCTGTGGATTTTGTGCAAATTCAAGCCATGTAGAATCAATATGCTGAAAAGCAACACTATCATGAGGAATTTTGATTATTACATCAGTACTTTTATGATCATGTCCCCATGTCAAAAGCTTTGATAATTTGGGGCTTTGAAACATATTTCTAATCCGTGGAGCCAATGGAAAATGTCTCAATACCTTTTTTTGGATTTTACCTTCTTCATCCTTATATCGAGGAGATTGACATTTGGGACATGTCAAAGAGTCTGCATATTCACCTCTATATAAAATTCAATCGTTAGGACATGCATGTATACATTGATAATCTATACCAAGATTGTTGATTATCTTCTTCATTTCATCATGTGAGGTAGGAAGAATATTATGAGTTGGTAAAAACTTTTCAGATAATAACCTATAAGTTCATCAAAAAAAGATATATTAAAATAAATATACATATATATATGCATATAATTTTATATATGTGTATGCTTATGTGTATGTGTATGTGGATGTGTATATGCATGTGCATGCGTATACATATGTGTATGTGTATATGTATATATGTATGTATATGTGTTTTATAGGTGTATATGTATGTATATATATGTATGCGTATGTGTATGCATATATGTATATGCATGTGTGTATACATGTGTATGTATGTATGTATGTATGTATGTATGTATGTGTATATATATATGAATGTGTATGTATGTATGTATGCATGTGTAGCTGTGTATATTTGATTTCGGTTTTAATTTTTTTTTGTATATTGTGGTTTGCAGATTTTCATATCAAGACCATTGAATCGTCTGGGTTTTTCCCATTTTATAGTCAATCTATTACCTGTCTTGCTAAGCTGTTTACAAATATAAAGTATCAGTTAGTTATGGAGGTATTAAGTCATTAGTAAATTGGGAGGATCAAATTTATCGCGAATATTTTGAAAGATGCATGAATAGTTTTAAAGGATGGGTGGAAAAAAAGTGTCCATTCAATGCAAGTTCTTGTTCTTACCTTAGCTAAAGTAAGAATAAAAACTTGCATTGAATGGACACTTTTTTTCCACCCATCCTTTAAAATTATTTTTCCATCCTTCAAAATCTTCTAGATAAATTTGGTCCTCCCATTTTACTAATGACTTAATACCTTCATAGCTAACTGATACTTAATATTTGCATGCAAAAGAGTTAGCAACACAGGTATTAGGTCAACTAAAATAGGAGAAATATATGTGTTAAGAATATTCTAAAGGTTGGGTGGACAATTCTAAAGGCTAGATGGACAAAACATCTTCATTTGATACATGTATGTATAATTTGACCTTACTCTCATAACATGTGTATGTGTGTATATGTGTGTGTATGTTTATATGTGTGTATACATTCATGTATATTATGTGTATGTTTATATATGCATGTATATATATATATATATATATATATATATATATATATATATATATATATATATATATATATATGCACGTATATATATAAATAGATAGAAAATTGAAAATTATACCTTAATAGTGTCAAAACAGATACATTAATCCATCTAAAACAATTTTGAAGATTGAGAATAAGTAAGCTCGCACTTAGTCGTGTCAAACGACTTCCTTCATATACATGCTTTAGACATTCCTCTCGAAGATATTTCTAATTTTTAGAAATATCAATGCTCTCATTGTCATTTGATACCAATCCGCAATAAAATCTACCATGCCATCATCTTCATCATTGTCGCACAAATCTTGTACTTTATCTTCTTTTGAATATAGATCTTTCAACCTTGCATATTCACAGGATCACTTTTGCGAAGCTTTTGATAAATGAGGTCTTACTAGCAATTGTGAATGGTGTGGAGGAATATCATCAACATCATACGTTGGAATCTACACACATGAATAAAATTCATTAGTATTCCATAAATGAATAAAAAGTAAACTTTAAACATAAAATTAAATATATAAGTTATTAAATATGGATAGAAAAATTTCATTCTCTCTAGCTAAAAGGTGCTCTTGGAGGTCTTCGCCATCCATAATTCACTAATAGTTCATCACCAGCATGTAATGTAGTAATAGCATTGACAACTATGTATCTTGATACATCTCTACTCATGTATGGTGATTCATGACTATTTTCATGCTCCTCAAATGTGCAATTATTCCTTGAACTATTATGTAACCCTTGACTACTATTTATTAAACCTGCTATATTTCCATGCATGTAAGGTCTTCCATCAATATATAATCTTTCATTTTCTGCATGTGAAATCCTTCTACTAGTAAGGGATGTTGCATTCAAGCATATTCCATAAGTACTCATGCTTTGAACATAACGTGCAAGTCGATGCCAATCTCCCGATCCATATATAGGACCACAAAATCACATAAGAGTGATTTCAGAGTTCAGAGGCACATACAAATCCTCTACAATAAAGAGACCACGACCAACATTAGTAATAGTGGATGGAGCAAGCATATAGCGATTACCCCAAAAGTTGAAAACCTCTCCATCTAAAGGAATTGGTCCTCTATTCCATCCTCCATATCTTCTTCTATCATATGTTTTTACTAGAGAATGATCACGAGCTGGCAATGGATAATCTCTAGCCGTTTCAGTCTCTAAACCAGGAGGTACAGGATTTCTAGAAACCTTTGCTTGTAATTGATGAACAGCAAGTCTGTGATGTGTACGAGGTATATTAACATTATGAGAAAAATTATCATCATCATCATCATCGAGCAAGTATTCCTGTATATCAATAATAATTTGATTTTGTATATGGTTTTTAAATAAAATAATGACATTAATTTATAGAAAAAATACATACCCAAGAATTATCATGTTGACCAGGTGATGGTGCACGCTCAAAAGTACCATACTCTACCCCATGTTCAATACATTCCAATCGTGGTCTTCGATACGTGCTATAACAAGAGTTACACCAACATATAATATGCTCTTGATCGTAAAATTAATCATAATTCCTATCGGAGGACACATGTGAAGTCGTTGCATGGGTAGGAGGTGGTGAAGTGCCCTCTGATTGATCAGAATCTGATTATAATAAGAAACAAAGAAATATATAAGTTATGTATCTATCAAATATATTCAAAATTAAATGTTTGATATACTTACAGTATATAATCCTTGCACGATGAGGAGATGGTGGTGGAGTTCCATATGATTGATCAGAATCTACAACTAATGGTATTTGATATTAATAATCTGATTATTTACATACATAAACATTCAGATAAACATATTTACACATTCACACGTATTCACATATACACATTTACACCTATTCACATATACACAAATACACATTATTGTGAGATAAATGCATGTATTTTGTATGAATGAGTGTATATGCATGCATGTGTGTGTACGTATATATGTGGATATGTATATGTGTGTTTATGTTATATGTATGTATATGTATGCATATATGTATGTGTATTGTTTGCATGTATATGTGTATGTGGGTATGTGTATGTGTATGTGTGTGTATATATATGTATGTATTCTGATTCTTTTTTTTTGTTTGAGATTAAATTAACACGAGATATTGTATGGTGGAAAAAAATAAGAGGCAACCTAACATACCACCTGAGATGTGGCAGTTTTTTCGTAGACAGATACGTCTTTAGGAGTCATTTCCTCAGTAGAAGGTATACAAATTAATAGTTTATATTTATAGTTATCATATATTTTAGTAATTTTCTACATTTAATTTATGTATTTCTTTTTTCTTAAATAAACAGGTTGCTGCAAAGAAGAGAGTTGAGTCAAGCCACACATCGCACCTAGGCCAAATGGGTCATCATGGTTTTGTAGCTGCATTTGTAAGTATATGTGTTATTGTGAGTATATTTTTTATTTTAGTTAAAATGCAAGAAACTAATCTTTTTTATTTGTTTCAATGCAGCGAAAGGATTATGGCCGATATCATACGAAACATGAGATCGAGTATACAACACATTTTGGATATCAGCATTTGAGCGAGTATATTCGAGATCATCCGGATGCCTTTGTGAGTATTATTAAATTTTATATAATTATTTTATTTTTATGGATGTTTTAATTGTTTTACTTATTTATGTTTGTTATATGTAATATATGATTAGTATGGAGAGGCAGATATGGATGAGGTGGAGAGACAGA
>CM035406.1:211477569-211582569 GCA_020310875.1 Ceratopteris richardii
ATGAGGACATGCATAGGTAGCCTAGGGTTGAAGTGTTATATAGAACATGAGGGCAAACTTAAAATGGGTGTAAGTATAAATTTTACATATAAATTGAAATATATATTATCATTTTTTTTTTGCAGTGAGTTTGGTGAGAGGGACAAAAAGTATGTACTTAATTCACTAGAGAGAAAATTTGGCACTTTGTGGCCTCATAAGTGGTGTCTGAAAGAGATGAAGATACTTATTTCACATCATTGTGACAATCTATGCATTGCTTTTATTTGTTATATTTATGTCTCTCTCTCTCTCTCTCTCTCTCTCTCTCTCTCTCTCTCTCTCTCTATATATATATATATATATATATATATATATATATATATATATATATATACACATATACACACACACACATATATACACACACAATCATATATATATGTGAGAGTATAACTATATTGATTTCAATAACCTCGTCTTCAAGTGCAGATGCATCACTTACATTCAACACAAATCACTAGCTACTCAAATCAATTAGGACCATTATAGATATATAGATACATACACATCATGCAAATATATATACACACCTTTATATATGCACATTGTGTTTAGTCCTCTTCTTATCATTGTATACATTGGTTTCGATAACCTCGTCTTCAAGTGCAGATGCATCACCTACATTGAGCACAAGTCATTGACTACCTGAATTAATGAGGACCATATAATAATAAAATCTGAAAATAAGATTAAATATAATAGGATTCTAGGTATACAAATATACATATATATAAATGTAGTATACTTTGATGTAGATTTTTCCACCTCCTATTAGAGAGATGTCTCTCCTCCCAACCTTATGCCTCTTTATATATAGCTACTTGAATCAATGAGGACCATAATACACATATAAATACATACAAATCATGAAAATACATGTACGTGCATATAAAACACACATGTAGATACATACACATGCGTACATACACACATGTTTACATATACATGCATAGACAATTGTAAACGCACTTGCATATATTACACATATGCACATGCGTACATACATACACACACATACACACACATACATATACATATACATATATATATATATATATATATATATATATATATATATATATATATATATATATATATATATATATATATATATATATAACACATGAATACACACACACACAGACATATATATATATATATGTGTGTGTGTGTGTGTGTGTATGCATGTATACACATGCATACATACATGTGAGATATTTTTTTTCTCGAAGATAAACCTATATACAAAATTGTAGGCATACGCCCGAGCTTCATGTGTATGTATTTATTATATATGTGTGTGTATGTGTGCGTATGTGTATGTATGTGTGTATATGTATGTGTATGTGTGTATGCATGTTTATAAATGTGCATGTATTTATTATGTATATATGTGTGTAAGGGTATGTGTTCGTGTATGTGTGTGTATGTCTATGTATGTGTACGTGTATGTGTATGTATGCATGTGTAAGTGTATGTATGTGTGTATGCATGTTTATAAATATGTATATATTTATTATGTATGTGTATGTATATGTGTGTGTATGTGTGTGTGTATGTGTACATGTATGTGTAAGTGTATGTATGTGTGTATGCATGTTTATAAATTTTTAGTTTTTTTATATACTGATCATTTTTTTGTTTGAGATTAAAATAATAGGAGATATTGTATGGTAGAAAAAAATAAGAGAAGAGTTGACATACCACCTGAGACATGGCAGTATTTTCGCAAACAACTACATCTTCAGGAACCATTTCCTCAGCATAGGGTATACAAAGTAGTTTATATTACTATTGTGAGTTATAATTCTCACATGTTTTATAAATATTTTTCATTTAATCTATGTACTCTTGTTTCATTAAATAAACACATGTTGCTACAAAGAAGAGACTTGAGTCAGGTAATACATCATGCTTATGCCAAATGGGCCATCATGGTTTTGTATATTTGTAAGTATATGTATTATTGAAACTAAAACACTAATCATTGATCTTTTTATTTGTTTCAATGCAGTGAAAAGATCATGGTATCCTACAAAAGAGGAAATCAAATTTGCTACACATTGTGGATATCAATGTATAAGTGAGTACATATGAGATCATCTAGATGCTTTTGTGAGTATTATTAAATATGATATAATTTATTTTATTTTTATTCATGATTTATATGTTTTATTTATTTATGTTTGTTATATCTAATGCAAGAATATTATGGAGAGGTAGATATGGATGAGGTGGAGAGTCAGACATAGGAGGGATGATATAGATCATCATAGAGTACTGAACCCTCTACCCATGATCATGATGATGAGGATGACCATGATGATGTGGATGATATCTATATTTGTGTAAGTGTGTACATGTGCATGTGTGTGCATGTGTGTATATGTATGTGTATATGTATATGTAAGTGTATGTGTGTGTATGTGTATATGTGTGTATGTGTATGTGTATGTGTATGTGTATGTGTATGTGTATGTGTGTATATGCATGTGTATATGTATGAGCGTGCATGTGCATGTGATGCATGTGCATATGCATGTGTATAAGTATGTGTCTATGAGCGGGTGTGTATGTGTATGTGTATGTGCATGCATGCATGTCCATGCATGTGCATATAGATATGTTTGTGTATATGCATGTGTGTATGTGTATGTGTAAGTGTATGTGCATGTGTATGTGATATGTGCATGTGTATGTATAAGTATGTGCACAAAGCAAATTGAGGTGCACTATCATTATGTCAGGGAGAGGTTCTTTGTTGGAAAGATCGGTTTGGCTTATATGCCCACACAGGATAATGTTGCAAACCTTTTCACAAAGGCTCTACCTGGGGAGAAGTTTTAATATTTCCACAAAGCTCTGGGCTTATTCATTGTTGTGGATTGATGTATTTCCACATAGCTTGACACTTCCTTATACATGAATGCCAACTCCTTGTTCATCACATCACTCCTGTGGGGGGGGGGGGGGGGGGGGTTTATATATATTTTGGTAGCGATGTGTGTGAGCACACTTAGAACTATCAAGGCACTCTTTTCCCTCTTTAGGAGGTTTTTTTTACCAATATTTTATATATGCCTATAGCCCTTATGGGGGACTAATATTTGAACATCCATTTGCTAAAAGATTATGCATTGTGTTGTGTTGTAAGGTTCTTCTTCTTCTTCTTCTTCCTTGTGCTATTCTTCTTCTTTTTCCTTGTGTTATTCATGTGCTTTCACCAACATCAAAATCCAACAATTTCATCATTCAAAAATGCAATTTTAATATCTAACTGATGTACATTCCAACCATGATGAGTTTCAAGTGTGAACATGTTATGAACGGTTGTCATTCAACACATGGGAGAAAAGGTCTCATCAAAATCAATCTTTTTCTCTTGCGAATAAATTTTGGCAACAAGTGTAGACTTATACCTATGAATTGTTCCATCATACTTAAACTTTAGCTTGATACCCATCTAGTCCCAATGGTCTGTTACCGTTTGTTACTGTTAGTGTCCATGTGAAAGGCCAAATGGCCACAAGAAACTTCTTTGTATATTTTCTTTAATAAAACATATAGTGGCCTCATCAGTCACAGACTGTAAGTTTGACCGCATTTGTAAGACCTAAGAATTCTATGTTTGTGCTCCCTGTGTACTACGTTTTTTTGCATATTCTATAGTCTCTGTGCAGAGTACCATGTGCAGCCTTAGGAGCTCGATTTTCTACTTCAAGGATATCGTCGTGGAGAGCGCAAGAAGGAGAGCACACTGTGGTGCATCGCCATCAAAATACCTCACTGGTATCAGAGCAATTTGACACAAAAGCTTTGTTCCTTTTGTGCAAGCGAAGCGAGCAACCCCCCCCCCAGCTTTCTCCAAGGCTTACGACTAAGGTGGTGACCAAGGCATAGACCTTGGCATACCTTGTCATCCGAGTCACCGAAGTCACCATTGGTGCCGTTGATTGCGCATGAGGGAGGACCTCGATCAAGGAATATAGAGGTTCTCGGTACTTTCCGGGAGGTCACCCATCCCAGTACTATTCCCCTCGGAGCTCACTTAACTGTGGAAATCTCTTGCCACTAAGCTACATTCGTGGTGTCTGAAGAAGGGGAAAGACTAAGGTTGACATTACCTTGAACATGTTTTGGTCCCTCAAAGCTTCATGCTTTGCTTTCAAAGCCTATTTTTGAATCGTTTTTGGGGTGTCTTTTGGAGCCGTTTTGGAGTACTTCCACACATAGTTCTCTTCACACAGGTCCAAGAACATCAAGAAGAGTGTTCTTTGTACTTCTACGACATTAAATATCAACCTTTGGGGCTCTGTTTTCAACCACATTCACAAAACTACAGGTTTCTTGAAAGATTTCAGTTTTGGTGGGAGCAGTCGCTGCAAATGTATGCAGGTTTTTTGAGCCAAAAACATCAGAGTTGACAGTCACTTGCAGGTGTTATTGGTAAGTTTTTGGGTTGTGCATTCAATCTTTTTAGTGTCATTTTACTGCATATATTGAGCACATACACATTATGTACGCTTCTGTGGATACCACTTATGTACCTCCATGTGGTCATTGATATAGCGGTTACGTTCTTTGCATAAAGCCTTTTACCTTTGGTAAAGAGGGTCGTGGTGAGGTTTTCTTAACTGGGAGACACCCAAATGTCGGGGTCTCTTCAATGATGCAGGTGGAAGACTTACCCAACCTCGCCATAGGAGATGTATGATAGTTGTTCATAGGTGCTCGATAAGCCTAGTTGGCTTCTATTGGGTAACTGATTATATGCAGTGGAGTCAGTGATTCCCTATGCAGGCAAACATGTCAATACTTGCAGTTTTATGATATTTTGACACTGGTCATACGCTCATTTTTTTGAGGATACTCTGGCAAAATTTTTCTAGACTTTTGGTTTTGTCAACTATACAGTGGTCGATTTACTCCTTGATACACTTATTCGTTGGTCTTTGGACTCTTCTAGCTCCATTATCATTCCATTCAGTTCTCTACCATCATGGCATCTGAGGTCTCAGGCACATCCGGTGGATCAGGGTCTAGTGCTAGTGTTTCGAGGAGGAGCTATAACTTGCAGGTCAAAGACCATTTTGAGATTCAAAAATTTGATGGCACAAACTTTGCTCTATGGAAGAATCAGATTAAAGATGTGCTGATTCAAAGGAGGCAATGGAAACCAATAAATGGAATTTCAAAGAAGCCTACTGACATGGATGAAGATCATTCGGATGAGTTAGATGAAATGGCCACGTTTACCATTCTCTTGCACCTGGCAGATAATGTTTACTTTATAGTATTAGACTATGAAAGTGTAGAGGAGCTTTGGAAGAAGTTATGCAATACATATGAAAAAGAGACGACATCAAATAAAGTCTATCTGAGGAGAAAATTATATGACCTTCGTATGAAGGACACAGATAGTGTTGCTGCTCATCTAAATGAGTTTGATGCTATATTCTCTCAGTTACAGGCTCAGAAAATGGATATGGATAATGAAATGAAAGCAGTATTGTTGTTATGCACCTTGCAATCATCATGGGATACATTTTGCACAGCTATTATCAATAGTGCACCTAGTGGTAAACTCGTCTATGATGACATATGTCGAGCACTCTTGAGTGAGGAGATTTGTGGGTATATCCTATCAAATCGAAGGATGAGGTATTCCCTACTTTCAAAAAATGGCTTGCTTCAGTTGAGACTGAAAGAGGAACTAAGCTTAAGGTTTTACATTCAGATAATGGGGGTGAGTATACCTCACATGAATTCAGCCTTTTTTGTCAATCTAGAGGGATTCGTAGAGAGTTTGCAGCTCATTATACCCCAGTACAGAATGGTGTAGTTGAGAGGATGAATAGAACTATTCAAGATAGAGTAGTCTCTATGTTGCATCATGCAAACCTCTCACAAGGTTTTTGGGTAGAAGCAGTATTGACTGCAGTTCATGTGATTAACCTTTCACCTAGAACTGCCAAAGATTTGAAAGTGGCACACGAGTTATGGACAGGGAAGCCACCATATTATGATCATCTTTGAGTTTTTGGGTATGAAGCATATGTTCATATACCAAAGAATCTTAGACAAAAGTTGGATCATAAGTCAAAGAAATGCATTTTTCTTGGATATGGTCGAGAAGGACGATTTGGATATCGCTTATGGGATCCTGAAACACGATCAGTGATCAAAAGTAGTGATGTCATTTTTAATGAGTCTAACATGCATAAACAGCCCATTAAGGAAGTTGAAGTGAGAAGAGTGGTGTTTGATGATACTAGTCCTCCGGTTAGCATGCATAAAAATGATGCACATAGGGATGTTCAAGAGAATGTCCATTGAGATCAGTTTGCACATATTCCTGTTCAGCAACCATTGAGACGTTCTGCAGGTGTCTCACATCCACCTAATAGATATGTTCCAGGTTTAGATTTTGTTATGATAACAGATGTCGGTGAGCCCTCTTGCTACAAAGAGGCTATGCAAACAAAGGATCATGTCAAGTGGGAGCATGTCATGAAGAGTGAGTTGGATTCTATTCACAAGAATGGTACTTGGGATTTGGTACCTTTGCCAAAGGGCAGGAAAGCTGTACCATGTAAATGGGTATATAAGCTGAAATTCACATCAGATAGTGCTTCTCCAAAGTATAAATCACGACTTGTTGCAAAGGTTTTTAAGCAACAACATGGTGTTGATTTCGATGAAATCTTCTCTCCAATGGTCAAGATGACTACCTTGTGCATGTTGCTTGGATTCGTTGCAATGGAGGACTTAGAGCTAGTCCAAATGGATGTGAAAATTGCTTTCTTGCATGGAGATCTTACAGATGAAATCTATATGGAACAACCAGAGGGTTATGTAGTTCCTGGCAAGGAAAGTCTAGTTGTAAGCTTAAGAAGAGATTGTATGGACTTAAAAAGTCCCCTAGACAATGGTACCAAAAGTTTGATGCTTTGTCTCAAGGCTATTCTCAAAGCAATGAGGATCATTGTCTCTACACAATGAGATGCTCAGATGGAAGCTTGATATGCTTCATACTTTATGTCGATGATATTGATGGGAAGTCCTCTTATGATTTGTCAATTCTCAAAAAAAAGTTGAGTTAGACATTTGATATGAAGGATTTTGGGGAGGCCAAACATATGCTTGGCATGCGCATTACTCGTGATAGGAGCAAAAGATGCATATACTTGTCTCAAAGTGAGTACATATCCAAAGTACTTCACAGGTTCAATATGGAGGGTGGAAAGGCATTGAGTACACCTTTACCCACATATGTGAAATTGAGCAAGGATGATTGCCCCAAATCAGATGAGGAAAGGGAATTCATGACCAAAATTCCCTATCAGTCTGTTGTTGGTAGTCTCATGTATGCTATGGTAGCTACGAGACCAGACATTGCATTTGCAGTGGGAGTTGTGAGTAGATATATGTCTAATCCTGGCAAGAAACATTGGGAAGTGGTGAAGATGATTTTAAGATATGTGAGTGGCACTAAGGAAAAGTGTCTATGCTTAGGTAGAGGGAAAGCATCCATTATTGGTTACATAGATTTTGACTATGCTGGTTGTGTAGTCAATCGTAAGTCTACATCACGGTACATTTTTTATTTTGCTGGAGGTGCTATCTCTTGGAGATCTCGTCTTCAAGAATGTACAACTGTTTCGACCACAGAAGCAGAGTATGTTGCAGCAAGTGAGGCATCTAAGGAAGCGTTGTGGCTTTCTCATCTTGCTTGTGATATGGGTTTACCTCAGCATGTACCTCGTTTGCTCAGTGATAGTCAGAGTGCCATCACTTTGGCTAAGAATCCGGTCTATCATGCAAAGACCAAGCACATTGAGGTGAGGTATCACTTCATTCGAGATTGCTTAGCCACTGAGCACATTATTCTTGAGAAGGTTCACACTCAAGATAATGTTGCAGATGCTTTGACTAAAGCTCTACCACAGGATAGCTTTCGACACTGTTATCACTTGATGGGGGTTACTTGATTCATGATCTTACACAATCACTTGTATACTGTGTAACATGCCCATCAGGTGGGAGGTATAGTTTGTATACTTACACTCGGGTATTCTTTATCATTCTTTATTTTTTCTCCCATAGTTACTTTGGCCATATTGGCCTTTAGTGGGAGATTGTTACCATTAGTGTCCATGTGAAGGGCCAAATGGCCACTGGAAACTTCTTTATATATGTTCTTTAATAAAACATATAGTGGCCTAGTCAGTCATAGACTGTAAGTTTGACCTCATTTGTAAGACCTAAGAAGTCTATCTTCGTGCTCCCTGTGTACTGCATTTTTCTGTGTATACTGCAATCTCTGTGCGGAGTACCGTGTGCGGCCTTAGGAGCTCGATTTTTTACTTCGAGGATATCGTCGTGGAGAGCGCAACAAGGAGAGCGCATTGTGGTGCATCACCATTGAAATACTTCATGGCCTTCTTGGTAGGAGGAAAATCAGATAACCATCAAGCACAATTCTTCATAATAGCATCATATTCTGATTGCATAAGGAATCCAATTTTTTGAATTTTGTGCTTCATCAAAAGAAATAGGCTCATTCTCATCACAAATTCTAAAGACAAATGTTGCATATAAACAATTTGATGCAAAAGAAGCATTATGAGAGCCTAAATGAGTATGATAACTTGCTATCTTTCAAAGTTTGCACGAGTCATTTAGGCATAGGTTTTGCCCCTTCAATGTCATATGTCTCATCAATAAGTGCATCATGTAAATCTCCATCAAAAAAATGAAATGTATCATCATATGAAACATGCAAAGGTTGAGAAATTGCCTTTCCAAGAGCAACATTTGATTGTCCATCTGTAAAAAGAGGCAACAAAGTGTCATGCACATCCATTGAGTTGACTAATATCTCCTTGGTAAGGGCTAAATTGCATGTTCCACAAAAATAACTTCACAACTTATGAGAACACATTTAGTCCATGAATGATATAGATGATAACCTTTGATTTCATAATTATACCCAATGAAAATACACTTTGCAACCTTGTCATCCAATTTTTTTTTCAGACACTAATGCATATCCTCAACAATAAAAAATACACAGATGAGCAATAGATGGCTTGCACCCATGCCAAGTCTCATATGTAGTGATTGACTACAATGCTTTGGTGGGACACTTGTTAAGTACATATGTTGCACACATAATAGCCTCAAGCCAGGAGCTATGTGTTAATTCTTGACTTTTGACCATACACCTTGCCATTTCCATGAAATACCTCTTCCTCATCTTAGCAACTCCATTTTTTCAAGGTGTATACAACATTGTACACTAATGATTTATCCCACACTCAGCTTGAAATGTATTAAACTCAAAAGACATATACTTCCCCCCTCACTCAAAGAAGAGTGCCCATTTTACATGTTGATAATTTTTCATATCTTTCACCAAGAAATTTAAAAACCAAGACAATTTTTCCTATTGTTGAAATTGATAATTGATTTTTCTTGTTGTGTGGCACATATAAGGAATATAATAGTGTGAGAGTACTATTAAGAATGATCTTTGCAACTTTTATAACATGATAAGTGGAGTTGTTTTCATATATAACAATATTCCCTATAGGGGTAGACTCAAGTCAATATTCCTCAAAAATCTGTGTAGGTATGATATGTGGAGTATTCCCCCATGCACCATGATCAATCTCATTGATCATGGACTCACAAAGATCTGACTTGTTTCTAACTTAAAGTTGGTGTTGACACTCAAGGTCAAGCAGAAGGAATGGAAAAACATCAAAGAAGTGGACATACAAGAAGAGGGAGCATGTCAATTTCATAAGAAACCCCTATAAAAACAATGATTTTTATCAATAAAAACCATTGTAAATATCATTTCACATTTTTGCAACTCCCTTTTATTCAAATGAAGGAGTTCTTTAGCTTGATGATCATTAGAAGTATCTACATACCAATTTTCATGATTTTTAGACTCCATTTGAGCCCTCAAATAAGCCTTGGAACTTAATGTTTAACTAGATTAGACATTAGGTCTAGACAGGGCCAAAGCTGATGAAAAAGCTAAAAAAAGAGCTAGAAAGCTCATTTTTTAGGTCAACATTTTTTGGGTGAGCAAGATAGAGAAAGAGCTTCTTGAAGAGTGTACTCGAGTTATTGAGAATCAAAGCTTCCATTGTTCCTATCTTTGTTATCTTGCCTTGTGTGCATGTATGTATGCATGCATGTATGTGCTTGTCACTCACATTTGCTCACCACAATTGCTCAAGATCTTCATATCCTCCTCACATCTATGCAGATTGACAATGAAAGGAGGTGGTGGTCACGCTTGGGCTACACCAAATTTTGGCATCGTTGCCGAGGAGCATTGCTCAAGGACGAGCCTTGTGATGGTAAGATTGTAGATTTGCGATGTTGGAGGGTCAAAAATAGTAATTTCTATTAAATTTTTGATTTCCTTCTCCACCACCATCATCACCATCTTCTCCCATCTTCATCTTCATAAAAAAAAATTGTTTTTGACTGTATATTCCCTATTTTCACCTCATTTCTCATTTTTGATTGTGCGAGAGAGAGAGAGAGAGAGAGTTTGTGTGTGCAAGTCTCTATGATTTTCGCAACCCTCTACATGACACACAAGCTTTGGCACTTTATTTTGAAGTTCCCATCGAAATTCTCAAAAAAATAATGATTCTGTGGTGAAATCATGATTTTGTGGAAAATTCAAAAAGTTTTTTAGCATCACGATTTTCTTATTATTGGAAGTTCTTGTCTAAAATCATTCTCAAAATCACAATTCTCAGGTCATTCTCAAAATCGCGATTCTCAGGTCATTCTCAAAATTGCGATTCTCAGGTCATTCTCAAAATTGCAATTTTCAGGTTGTTCCCAAAATTGCGATTTTTAGGTTATTCTCAAAATCACGATTCGCAAGTTGTTCTTAGCATAGTGATTGCCTCTCAAAATCATGATTTTTTGGTTGTCTCAGCATTGCAATTGTCTAAAAATATCACAATTGTCGGGCTCTCAAAATCTTGATTTTTGGGTTGTTTAGCATCACGATTCTCTCAAAAGCGTGATTTTTTTGGTTGTCTTAGCATCACAATTATCTCACAACATTGTTGGGTGTATGCATAAGTGCGAGAGACACACAAGAAGCACACACAAGGAGCAAACACAACAAGACACACAGAGAAAACGATGGCTGGAATAGCTCTCTCTATTGATAATGGATTGAACTAAAGTAAGAGCTGAATAATATCCCTAAGTATAAAGTACCACCACATATGAAAGTATCAAGTACGTGGTAACATGGGGAAAAACCCTCTAGCCAGCACTAGAGTAAAAAGTGCCCATGTATAGGGAAAAGGTTCACATCAAAGATACTTGAGGAACACATAAGTGTAACAAACCCCCCTGGAGCGAATGATGTGAACACATATAGGGAGTGACAGATCAGCCCCCACAAGGTAATAAGCCTAAAGCTTTGCAAAAAGCTTCAAACTTTTCCCATGGAAGAGCTTTGGTGAATATTTCTGCCACATTATCTTGTGTAGGCACATATATCAAATCAAATATCTCCTACATGGAGGCACTCTCTCACATAGTGATAATGCACCTCAATATGTTTGGTTCGTGCATGAAACACTGCGTTTCATGCAACAACCAAAGCACTCTGACTATCAGTGAGAATATGCATAGCAACATCAATCTCCATGCAAAGATCCATCAATAGGTGTCTCAGCCATATACACTCCACTGTAGCTATGAAAACTACCCTGTACTCAGGTTCACAACTTGATGTCGCCACTGTAGGTTGCTTCTTACTCAACCAAGATATGCATGAGTCTCTAAGGAAAAAGCAATTACCACTAGTGGACACGCGAGTATCATAACAACCAGCCCAATCACTATCTGTAAAAGCATACAAGCATGGCTGAACATCTCTTCCATAAAAGAGACCTAAGCTCAAAGTGCCTCTGAGATATTTAAACACACGTTTTACCGCTTGCCAATGCTTAGTGCCAGGGCTATGCATGAATCTACTCAACTGGGAAACTGCATACTATATATCCGACCTTGTGTTGCATACATATATAAGACATACCATAGCTTGCTAATAAAGAGAAGTGTCAAATGCATCACTGGAATCCTCAACTGAGAACCTGAATCCTGTCTCAACTGGTGTGGAAACTGGCTTACAATCCTCAAAGTCAAAACGCTGAAGTAGTTTTTCAACATACTTTGCTTGATGCATAACAATTCCCCCCTCAACGGATACAAATTGGATGCCAAGATAGTAGCTCAAAAGACCAAGCTTGATAAGTGACATCAAAAGTATCCTGCAAATCAACCATAAGAATGTCAAGTTTTGCATCACATGAACCAATCAAGAGTATGTCATCGACATAAAGAACAAGCACTATAAGATCAGCCCCATTTTTGCGTACATAGAGCGTGCTTTCAATCGGACTACATGTGAAGCCAAGAGCAATCAAGTGCTTATGTATTTTATCATACCATGCACGTGGAGCTTGCTTGAGACCATACAAGGCTTTATGCAAGCGACAAACCATATGCTTTTTCCCGTTCATAGAAAATCTAGGAGGTTGCTTCACATAGACCTCTTCTTGCAAATCACCATCCAAGAAGGCTGTTTTTATGTCCAAGTGATGCACTTTCCAACCTCGATGCGCAGCCAATGCAACCACGATACAAATGGTAGTCATGCATGAAGTAGGTGCAAAAGTTTCCTCATAGTCAATGCCATATTGTTGCGCATATGCTTTGGCAACCAATCTAGCTTTGTAACGATCAATGCTACCATCAGATTTTCTCTTAATCTTATAAACCCACTTTGTACCAATGGCATTCTTTGCTTTTGGCAATTCACATAACTCCCAAGTACCATTCCTATGTATGGAATCCATTTTTGATCGCATAACACTCATCCACTATGGATTGTCACATGCATCTTCAAAAGAAAGTTGCTCTTCATTATTTGTTGTTGCAATAAGAGAATAATCCACAAAATTACTTGATGCATGGTGAGAGCTTGATCTTGTTCTACCAAGTAAAGGTGCACTCAATTTGCTATCCTGCAAAGTTTTTTTTAGCCACTTTGGCATAGTTTGTGCACTCTTGATAGATATGTGTTCATATGTAGAACATGTTCAATATGTACATCATGCGTGGGCTGAATTTCATGCTCATTTTCAGCCATATTTTGACACAAATGTTTAGTCATATGTGGCTGGAAATTTCCAACAGTTTGGACATTTTTTGGCTGAAAAATTTCAGCCATGTTTGGCTGGAAATTCTTTGCATTTTTAGCTCTATTTTGCTGGATTTTTTCAGCCCTTTGAACCTCAGTTGGCTGATCTACATGGGCATAGTCAAGAGCACCATTTTGAAACAAAGAATACCACATCTTGACTCACAATACTTATGTTCATCAATGGATGGTACAAACGCTATCCCTTACTTTTAGCACTATAACCAACAAATATACATTTCTTTGCCTTGTCATCAAGTTTGTGACGTTGTTGTGAAATCACAAGAGCATAAGCCAAACAAGCAAACACACGCATACGACCAACCATAGGCTTATGACCATTCCAAGCTTCATAAGGAGTGATGAATCTCAATGCTTTTGTAGGGCAGCAATTCAACACATAGTTTGCACACATGATCGCTTCAGATCAAAACTTATCAGGAAGATGCTTTCCTTTAAGCATACATCATGCCATTTCAAGTAGAGTTCTATTTTTATGCTCGGCAACACCATTTTGCTCAGGTGTATATGGCATCGTAAATTGGTGTGAAATACCTCTTTCATGAAGAAAAGCATTAAACTCATGTGACATGTATTCACCACCATGATCCGTGCGTAGAGTCAAAAGCTTTTGTGAAGAAAAATTTTCAGCCATAACTAAAAATGCTTTGAAGCAAGAAAATACCTCATTCTTTGCTTTCATAGGATACACCCATGTATGGCGAGTAGCATCATCAATGAAGGTAACAAAATATACATGCAATTTTCTTGCAGTGTGTGTATGACTATCTCTTGGAAAAGAAGCACAATGCATTTTTCCAAGAATGCAACCTTCACATGCATGCTTTTCAATGGAATCAAGTGTAGGCAAGCCAATAACCATGTCCTTCTTTTGCAAGTAAAGCAAACTATTGAAGTTTAAGTGACCAAAACGAGCATGCCAAAGCTCCATTTCAACCAAGGAAGAGGTATGAGCAACTAAGGCATTTGAGGAAGCCCTCTTGTATGTATCCATGTGATACAAGCCATTACATAATGTACCAAACATTACGATAACATTGCCATTGCTGAAATCATGGACCATACATTTATCATCAACAAAGTGTACATGAAGTCCAGCTTTGGCAATCAACGGAACTGAAATTAAGTTCTTTTTTATACCGAGCACATAAAATGCATTTTTCAAGAGAATCACACCTCCATTTGCATCCGTAAGCTCAATTTCTCCTACTCTAATGATAGGATAAGAGGCATTGTTTGCACACACCACATGTCCTCCTTTGGGTGCATCTTTCAAAGAGGCAAAAAATTTTTTACATGATGTTATGTGCTTTGAAGCACCACTATCAAAGAACCAATCCGAATCAGCCTCACTCACAACCATACATGTAGAATGCAAAGAAGCATCATAATGACATGTAACAACACATGCCCAAAAATCTTCAGCCATGTTAGCTTCATCATTCTTTGCATTTGCTGAATTTTCAGCAATAGACATGCCGAATTCTTTCTTCTTTTCATTGTGTTTAGCAAGCTTTCTACACTCATCAATAGTATTACCAGCCTTTCGACAATATTTGCATCTCTTCTTCTTTTGCAAATCACCATCATTAGAGGAATGAGTGGAAGAGGAAGTTTGAGGCTTTGGTTTTGATGAACCCAAAGCTGAACCATACTTGCTTTTCCCGTTTTGTGAGATAGCAAGTGCTTGTATTCCCTCAATCAAACCACTCCTATGCAAAAGAAGATACACAAGCTCATCAAATGCATACATATTAGGATTTCCTTTTGCAACCAAACGGAGTGTAGTAGCAAAGCTTTGAAAAGATTTTGATAATCCTTTCACCAATGTAGAAATGAGTGATGCATCCAGAATGATCTCATCTATGTTTGTCAATTGCTCTTTCAAGTCCTTGATGCATGTCACATACACATCCACCGACTCATATTCAGCCATACATACATCCTCAAGTTGCTTCCTCAAGTATGCGACATGTGCTTCATTACGTACGGCATACAAAGAAGCAAGAGTATCCCATGCTTGTCTTGATGTAGAACATGACCGAATGTGTAGAACTATGTGATGCTTCATAGAAAGTGCAATCAATGCATGAGCTTGAGCATCTTTTCCATTCCATCTAAGCTTCTCTTATGTAGGTGGAGAAGGAGAAACCACTATACTCAAAGAAGAAGCTCCGTCTGTGACAGTAGACTCTGAAGTAGAAGAACCTGCGGGTCTTCAATTTACATATGCCACTATGTTCCAAAGTTGTTTAGCAACAAGAACATGCTTCATCATGTAAGACCACATCATATAATTGGTCCCATCAAGCTTATCTTCAGCTTGAAGCATGCCAAACAAGTCATTGCTAACCGTCATTTCACAAAAGAACAAGAATGTGACAAAATCTTCACTTCGACAAAAGCTTAAATGAATGCTGAAATTTCAGCTCACAAACCGTCAC
Source organism: Ceratopteris richardii (assembly GCA_020310875.1). NCBI lineage: Eukaryota > Viridiplantae > Streptophyta > Polypodiopsida > Polypodiales > Pteridaceae > Ceratopteris > Ceratopteris richardii. The sequence continues at coordinate 211,493,338 of CM035406.1, forward strand.
TCTGATGGCAATTTTAACTACACGAATGGCTTGAAAATTGGGGTAAGACCACAGGGCACCTCGTGGAAATGTTTCTTGGCTGCTGAGATTTGCTTTTCTATGCTCTGAAGTCGATTTGCACTGTTAAAAGTGCATGCACGCTACGGCACGGAAAACCAAAACTTGAGGAGGAGCTAAACCTGCTCTGATACCACTGTTGGGTGTGTGTATAAGTGTGAGAGACACATGAGAAGCACACACAAGGAGCACAAACACAGCAAAACACACAGAGAAGACGATGGTTGGAATAGCTCTCTCTATCAACAATGAACTAAACTGAAGTAAGAGCTGAATAATATCCCTAAGTACAAAGTACCACCTCATATGAGAGTATCAAGTATGTGGTAACATGTGGAAAGAGCCTCTAGCTAGCACTAGAAGTAAAAAGTTCCCATGTATAGGGAAAAGGTTCACATCAAAGCTACTCGAGGAACACATACGTGTAACAAACATCGTGATTGTCTCTCAAAATCATGATTTTCTGGTTGTCTCAACATCACGATTGTGTCACAGCATTGCGATTCTCTAACCTTCTCAAAGTCATGATTCTCTGGTTGTCTTAGCATCGCAATTGTCTAACTATTGCAAAATCACGATTTTCTCATAACATCATGTTTGTCTGTTTTGACCCTAAGATCTTGAATTGACATAACTTTTTCATCCAAAATCCATTTTTTGAGCTCTAGAGTGCATAAAAAAGCTCACCTTCAAGTGGGATTAGGAAGCCAAGGGAGCTCTAGAGGATTTCTCAACAATACAAGGGGAAGCATGGGTCTTTAAAAATGCTTGAATGAAAGTATCTATCAAATAAATTAGAGTTAAATTTTGATCTAAACTTGGGACTTTACATGTCCATTGAGAGCCATTCAAGGTTGTGAAAGCAAGGTGGCAAGTGCATTGCAAGCTTGGGAACATGTGTCCTGATCATTCAAGTGTGATCAAGGGAGAAGCGACTTCAAGTTGTAAGCATTGTTAGCCCCCTCATTCAGTTCTTAGCCTAGGCTAACCAGAAGTAGTGGTAGTAACTAATTAGAGTGACGATAAGAACAACATAAGTATAAGAAACCCTAATTACTCAAGTTCAAGCATAAGTTAGGATATTGTTGCGACAAACCCTAAAGGAAAATGACTTGAGTGGATTGATCACATCTCAAAGTACAATAAAACTCAAGTATTCCTAATGATGATATTTGTCAGACAAGATTACAGTAGAGAAATCTATAAAAGAACAAGTAATTGATTCAAAAGAACATTGCAACATGGTTACTTTGGAAAATTGGGACTAGTAGACAAAGCTTATGAGCCTTAAACCATGTAGGCAACTAGACTCGGATAAACAAAGCATCAGATCGTCTGAAGCTAGTGTCAATCACATGGCTAGGTCGTGGGCACAACAACTTAGTGATGATCCCTATGTGCTAAATTTGAAAATAAGTGATTCAGAAATGTCTTTTAGCATGGAGAGACTTGCAAGTAGCTCAGGAACTACCTATTTATAGACACCAGAAGGCCCCTATAAAATGCAATTGGAATATATTAGGACCAATCGATTAGGTGTAAGCATCTATGAGGATGGTCTAAGTTGATTAGTTGTCCAACTCAAAAATCTCGATCAACCCTTTAGAGTTGAACACCCAGTGGTTAAATTCGAAGGGGTTTCATACATTGATAACCAAGGAACCATGTATATGGTTACCAACTTACCAGACAGGACATATGAGTTTGGAAATGTCATTCGCGCGAATGAGATAAGAGGCCTAGAGCAAGGAGACCTAAGATGAGAACCCAAGACTCCTTGAGGCAAATCCGTCTTGGTCAAAGTGATTACCCTAGAGTGGGTTCCCCAAGAGAACAAAATCATAGAACTATTCTTGAATAGAGAAAAAAAGGAAGCTTGTTGGATATTCAAGCTAGATAAACTAAACAAAATAGGAGGAGTCACCATCTACAAGTTCAAAGATCCTGAGATAGCAAGAAAAATTGTTTATCTAGATAACAAGTTGGAGAGAATGTTCTTGGGGAAAATTGATTTTCCCTCCACCAAGATTTAATGTTTCCCATGGCCTCCAAGGAGAAGGATCATCCCAGGCTCATGAAACCCATAGGGAAAGAGCTAGAGAGATACTTGAAGTGAGCTTTGTAAACCCCTTAGAAGTAGAGCAGTCAAGATTAGATGCAAAAATAATAGATCAGGAGAGACATAGAAATCCGAGACGTCAAAGAGGCATGGATGAGTTTCCCTTGCCTAGGCCTAGAGAACACCCTAGAATCTTGAGGCCTACTCAATTGGTTAAATCCATGAAGAATTACTTTGATGGCATTGGAGCTCCTTACAATCATGTAGTAGAGTTTAGACAAGTGTTAAGAGCCAAACAAGCCGAGGACATATTCACTAAGTACAATGCCTTTAGTCTAACTATCAAGAACACTACCTTTACATGGTTTCAACCACTACACCAAGGTTAGTTTAGAAATATATACCAATTGCTAGAAGCATTCATTACTGAGTTCTCCAAGAGTGGCGTCCAAGATAATACCTCATCCTTGATTCATAGCTTTAAGCAAAATCCTCAGGAGAGAGTTAGGCTTGCAGATAGATGATTTAGATAGTATCTAGAGAGATGCCCTATTTGCGAGTCACCTGCACCAACCAAACAAGTAGCTTTATTCCTAAGTGGCTTGTTAAGTACCAAATTGAGATCTTATGTGTACTCGAAGGAACCTAGAACCATAGAGCAGTGTGCATGCATGTGCATAGACATAGAGGACAACCTAGGTGATGAACTGGATCTCTCAAAAATCCATAAAGATTCACATAGTGCTACTAGCCTCACCTCCAAACCATCTACATCTATTGAGGAATTGGCAGAGAATGTAGCTCAGAAGTTAGGTGTCTCTAGCAAGCGCACACCTAGAATGGTGTCGGTAAAATGATGCTATATGTGTGGAGGAGAACACATGGCTAATGTTTTCCCAACCATGGCTCAACCCCAAGGAAACCCTAGCAGCCAATACTCAACTATTGAGAGAAGATACACAAACCGTACAACTCAAGATTTTCCATACAATAGGTAAACTGTCAGACAAACTTAATAGCAACCTTACCAGCAAGGTAGGTATCAAAACAAATGCCAATAGCCATATTATAAGTCACAACAAAAATATCAACCTCAATACCAACATCAATATCAGGCTCCATATAGGCCACAACTGTTCTTTGGAAAACAACCGCCACCTCCTGCCAATGTGATTCCAGTTAAGTATGTAGTGGTAGAGGAGAACCCTAATAGAGCATTGGTGTTGATGACTCCTTTTGTCTCAAAAAATGACCCTCATGCTCAAATTTCTGACTACACCCATGAAGATAGTCCATGAGCTTATTACACACAGTTACTTGAGCACAGTGAGACTTATCCATGCCAATATGAGGCACTACCTATGGAACCAAATTGTGAGCCACAATACTCTAATGTCATGTATACGAATCCTAACCCTAGGCCCCAATTGAGAAAAGTGACACCACAAGCCCCTAGAGGACCATGTTTTAGATGTCAGAGAAACCATTTTATTCATGAATGACCCCACCCACCAGCTATGGACAAAGACAGAACATCACAATACAAGGCTTTTGTCCTTCATGCGATAAAGAATATCTCTCGAGAGATTGTCTAAGAAACCCCTCTAGTGAGCCCAAGGTTACACCCATTAATGTGGTAGGCTTAGTGGTGATTCAAGTTCAAGTAGCATTAATGTGACTCCTATACATGCAATCACTAGGGTGCCATCCTTAAAATAGGCTAGCTCAACAATCAAAGTCAAGTGAATCAGAAGAGCCTAGTAAGAGGAAAACAAGATCATGGAAGGATACCAGGAAGAAGGACAATTGTAGGTGGGCTAGAAAGTTATCCAAAATAGAAGAAAGCCTAAGAGATGCATAAATGAAAATTGTAGACATTGCATAGAAAAACCCCTCGCATGTCGAAAATCCATCCACTCCACTTCATCCCACCTCACCACTCATTGTGAATAAACTACAACTAGGGTCTATTTTTGGAGATCCAATCAAAGGCTTGGGCATGATGTTCAAGGCATGCCAGGCTTGACTTCAAGAAGGGCCAACATTTGCAAACCTAGACAAGAGTTACCCTATAGCAAATTTAGAGATTGAATGGACAAAATTTTGCATGAAAATGTTAGAACTAGCTCAGCCTATGCTCGAGGCCAATCAATTGTTCAATCAAAAAAATTCTATCAAATCAGGTTTGCATTTCCAAGGCTTATGCAGTTGGTAAACAAGCCATATCTTTACCTCCACAGGCTCAACCAGTCGTTGAAAGAGAAGGCTCACCACCAAAAAAAAAATTATGTTCCTGATTCCATGGATTCGAGAACACATGTTTCAATTGAACACTACTCTCATGAGTTCTTGCGAGAAATACAAGAAGAGAAATGCGCCAAGGAGAAGGGTAATCCCCCTCCTATTGCTGAAGTTGATGATCTTCATGATCAATTTTCCCAAGGCATTCCATCTATTTATGGAGACCAAGCAGAGCAACAAGAAGATGAAAGATTATATTTAGAATCTAATTCTTTACAAGAGTTGCCACAGTTCACAAGTCCATGGGAATTTGAATCTCTTCATAGCAGAGCTCCCACAATATTGATAAGAAATCAAGACTCATTGGCTCCAAGAAACATTGAAGTCATGAAGAACACTAAGGTGTAGTGTCATCTCACCTTAGAAGAGTTGTTCAAAGTAAAACCTGAGTTGTGGAAACATGTGGCAAATCAAGTTCTAGAACTTGGTTTCAATATGCCAAAAGAAGGATCTAAGCAAAAATTCCCAGAGATACCTTTAGACAAAATAGGAGAAATGAGCGAAGGTGAAGAAGGTAATGCTTATCTTCCAATCACTTACCAAGGTTACACAACCAAAGCTATCTTAGATTCAAGTGTTGGTGTGTCGATTGTGACCACCTTCTTGTGGAAGCAATGGGGTAAACCCACAGTAAGACCAACTAGAATGATGCTTCAAATGGCAGACAACCACATTGAAAGACATCAAGGATTGATAGAAGGGATAACTCTAACCACATGGTGCAGATTTTGAACACAACTTTGCTATGTGTGATGCTGGAAAAAATAATGTCTATGAAATGATCCTAGGAAGACCCTTTCTATGGCAACTGCAAATAGTACAAGATTAGGGAACCAACTCCTTGTACTTGAAGCACTTAGGAATCACAATCAAGGTCAATCTGAAGGAGTATACCTTCAGAGATGTACCACCCCTATACTTGAATCCTATCCATAAGGCACAAGAGGATTCAATCTTATGCATTCTGTAAGCTCTTCTGACCCCTCCTAGGTGCATGAAGATACTCACTTGTGGATGTGAAAGCTCACAAAGGAAGAGGAAGGACGCCTAAAAGAAAGAGAAGAAGGAACTTCTCAGGGAACCAAACCAGTGAGAGACTCAGCCTATGCACCAATGATCTTTCCAGATGAGGAATTTGAGCCTCGTGGTTGGATAGAAATCTTAGCTACCACGAACATCATTGTCAATGAAGAACAGTGGATGCTTCATTGTGATGAGGAGAGTTATGATATATCTTTGTTCATGTGTGAACCCTTGCTAGAGGAGTGTGATTGTAATGAGGTCATAGAAGAAGAAGAAGAAGAAGAAGAAGACAACAATGATCTAGAGTCCATTGTGATGGATAATTGCTTTGACTCAGAGGAGCACTATCTAGAAAATGTAGGATTATTTGCCCAAAAAGAAGAAGAACCTCTCACAAGTATTAAAACTATAAATTCAAGGGAGGAAAGTGAAGGTAGTCAAACGAAAAAGAAAAGAAAAGAAGTGAAACAAGTAGAGGAGGAATCATTGTTCAAAGTACCAAAAATTTCAAGAAATATGAAGTTAAAAATCAAAAAGTTTTGGTGCCAATGCCTAAGAGAGAGTCCATCACAAGAAAAACATATGATACTAAAGAAAAAACCAAAAAAATTTTAGTAGCATTGAAGAGAACAAAGAGTGAAGTACATACATAGGAGAAGACCTAAGTGCAAAAGAAAAAGTAAAGCTTGTAGCTTTCTTAAGGGAATTTAGGGATGTGTTTGTGTGAACCTATAGAGATTTGAAGGGGGTGGATCCAGAAATATGTTCTCATACAATCCCATGACGGCTGATGCCAAGCCCACCAAACAAAAGCCCTACACATATAATGACACTTATGTAGCCAAAATAAAAGAAGAAATCGACAGACTGATTGCAATTGGATTTATCTATGAGATTGAGCATATTGAATGGGTGTCCCCTATTTTAGTGGTGCCTAAGAATGGGAAGTTGCGAGTGTGCATTAACGTTAAAAATATTAATGCCACTACCATCAAAGATAGCTATCCGCTTCCAAACACCAAACATTTATTGGAGCATGTTGTAGGTAAAGAAGTTTATAGCTTCCTTCATGGATTTTTCAGGTTACAACCAAGTAGCCATTGCCCTAGAAGATCAACACAAAACCACCTTTGACACGGAGTGGGGAACTTTTTCATTTTTTGTGATGCCATTTTGGCTCACCAATGCACCTGCAACATTCCAAAGGATCATGTGTTATGTCTTCAAAGAGTTCTTGCAAAAGAGATTGGAAGTATATGTGGAAGATTTATGTGCTCATCTCCAAGAAAGAAGACACCATATCCTAGAGCTCAGATAGCTCGTCAACAAGTGTAGAGAATATCGGCTTTGACTGAACCTAGAAAAGTGTGTGTTCATGGTACCTCAAGGTAAGATCTTAGGTCATATTATTTCTAAGAATGGAATATCAATAGATGGGAAAAAGTAAGAGCCATAGCTGAGTTGTCGAAGCCAAGGAACATTAAAGAGGTACAAGCCTTTATGGGCCATTGTGGATATTATTATAGATTTATCCACATGTATGCGACCATAGCTAAACCTCTTTATGCTCTGTTGATAAATTTTGAGTGGAACATCAAATGCAAAAATTACTTCAATGAGCTGAAGATACATTTGTGCACAACACAAATACTAACCACTCCTTATTGGAATAAACCATTCCATTTCCATGTAGATGCATGCAATCATGCAATAGGATGTGTGCTAACACAAGCCACATGTGAAGGAAATCTAGGTTTGCCTATAGCATATGCTAGCAAACAACTAAACATGGCTGAATGAAACTACACAACAACCAAAAGAGAAGTCTTAGGCATGGTATATGCCGTGAAGAAGTTTAGACACCATCTATTGGTCAACAAGTTCAAGCTTTTCATTGATCATCAAGCATTATTATATTTGATCAATAGACCTTGCAATACAGGATGTTTAGTAAGATGGTTCTTCTTACTAATGGGAGACGACTTTGAAGTGGTCGTTAGGAAAGGTAGATCACCTTTCTCGCATCACTTTAGGAGAGTCACTATAGCGAGTGTCTGATGAACTACCCGATGCTTATCTGTTCAATTTAGAAGTTGTTCCCAAATGGGAAAATAAGTTGGTATTTGTCCTAACCTTTGGAGCTGCAAATAAGAATGTGAAAACAAACAAAGATGAAATTGTAAAATTGCAAAAATATCAAATATTGGAAAGAAGTATGTACAAACAAGATATAGAGGGTGTACTAGCTTGTTGTATTGAGGAGGGTGAACATAGCATTTGGTTGCAACAAGCCCATGAAGGATTGCTAGGAAATCGCTATTCTAAACCAGGAACATTGTAGAATCTGAAATGCCTAGGAGTGTATTGGCCTAGTATGGACAAAGAAATACATGAGAGGATTAAGAATTGTCCAGTGTGCCAAAAGAGACCCCTAGTGGAGTATGCTACCCTTTACCACATGTCGTTAATTCCAGAATGGAGTGCTCCAATGGTAGAATTTATGAGATTAGGAACACTATCCAATGAGGCTAGTCTAGCAAGAAAAGAAAGCATGGAGCAAGAGGCTCAAGACTATGCCTTAGTAGGAGACAACCTATACCAAAGAAGCAAATATGGTTACTTAAGATCATGTGTTCACGAATCAGACTATTTAACAAACTTAGAAATTGCACATAGCGGTGTTGCAGGTGGACACTTGGAGCCGTATTGAGTAATTAAGACCATTCTGTTCTTAGGACTTTGGTGGCCCACTTTTCATATGGATGCACATACCTATATGAAGAGATGTGACACATGCCAATGTGCACAATATCCGATCAGAAAAGAAGAGATGCCTTTGAGGCCAATGATGGGAGGATGCACATTCTCAAAGTGGGGTATAGACTTTGTAGGTCCTATTAACCCCCCAACTAGAAACTCCCATGCAGAGTACATTATTGTAGCCATATATTACCTTACAAAGTGGGTAGAAGTAAAATCCATGATAAAGAACGATGCTCAAATGATGGCTAAGTTCTTGTTGGAGAATGTGTTCACCAGATATGGGTTCCCAATAGAGTTAGTAAGTGATAGAGGTATGCATTTCTTGAACAAAGTAATTGAAAACCTTCTCCAAGAATTCTTGGTGATACATAAGAAGTCTGCACCCTATCATCCACAAGTTAATAGACAAGCTAAGAGCACAAATAAGATCCTATGTAATGTATTGACAAAACTGGTAAATAATAGACGCCCTCATTGGGATAAACAACTTCATCCTATTGTTTAGGCTTACCGAGTTGCCTACAAAACGTTACTCAATGCCACCCCATTTCAGATGGTCTCTAGATAGAATGTTGTGTTACCATTAAACTTCTTGATCCCAACTTAAAAAGTAGCACAAGATCACAAAGTGGAATGGACACGAGTTGTCCTCTAGGATATTTGATCTAGAATGCTTAGGTGAAACCAAGTTACGAGCGACAGCAAGCATCTACGCTACAAAGAAAAGACAAAAGGCATACTTCGATGCACACATCAAGGATAATGGATTGAAAGAGGGAGACCTATTGTTGGTTTATACAATAAAGCAACATGCCCATAAATTGGAAAAATGAGGATATGCACCGATGGTCATTAATAGAATGTCCACTAGTGATGTGGTTCAATTGGCCACTCTAGAAGGTGACATCTTGCCAAGCTATATTAGTGGATGCCAAGTCAAGATATATCAAGAACCTCTTACAGAAGATATGCTAATGAGACTCAACACTACTAAGAAGCAAAAAGAAGAAGAGTTAAGGGTTAAAAAAGAAGCACAGGTAGAGGCTAGAGAGCACATTAGGTGAAATAAGTGAAGTGTTTCAACGGCGATGCACCACAGTGCGCTCTCCTTCTCGAGAGCTCCGCGACGATATGCTCGGAGTAGAAAACCGAGCTCTTGAGGCTGCACACAGTACTCCGCACAGAGGCTATAGAATACACAGAAAACACAGTACACAGGAAGCACGAAGACAAACTTCTTAGGTCTTCCAAATGCGGTCGAACTTACAGTCCGTGACTGACCAGGCCACTATATGTTTTATTAAAGAACATATACAAAGAAGTGTCCGGTGGCCATTTGGCCTTTCACATGGACACTAACGGTAACAATCTCCCACTAAAGGCCAATATGGCCAGAGTAACTATGGGAGAAAAATAAAGAATGATAAAGAATACCTGAGTGTAAGTATACAAACTATACCTCTCACTTGATGGGCATGTTACACAGTATACAAGTGACTGCGTAAGATCAAGAATCAAGTAACCCCCATCAAGTGACAACAGTGTCGAAAGCTATCATGTGGTAGAGCTTTAGTCAAAGCATCTGCAGCATTATCTCGAGTGTGAACCTTCTCAAGAATAATGCTCTCAGTGGCTAAGCAATCTCTAATGAAGTGATACCTCACCTCAATGTGCTTGGTCTTTGCATGATAGACCGGATTCTTAGCCAAAGCAATGGCACTCTGACTATCACTGAGCAAGTGAGGTACATGCTGAGGTAAACCCATATCACTAGCAAGACGAGAAAGCCACAATGCTTCCTTACATGCCTCACTTGCTGCAACATACTCTGCTTCTGTGGTGGAAACAGCTGTACATTCTTGAAAACGAGATCTCGAAGAGATAGCACCTCTAGCAAAATGAAAAATGTACCCTGATGTAGACTTACGATTGTCTATACAACAAGCATAGTCAGAATCTGTGTAACCAATAATGGATGCTTTCCCTCTACCTAAGCATAGACACTTGTCCTTAGTGCCACTCAGATATCTCAAAATCATTTTGACCGCTTCCCAATGTTTCTTGCCAGGATTAGACATATATCTGCTCAGAACTCCCACTGCAAATGCAATGTCTGGTCTCGTAGCTACCATAGCATACATGAGACTACCAACAGCAGACTGATAGGGAATTTTGGTCATGAATTCCTTTTCCTCATCTGATTTGGGGCAGTCATCCTTGCTCAATTTCACATATGTGGGTAAAGGTGTACTCAATGCCTTTCCACCCTGCATATTGAATCGGTGAAGTACTTTGGATATGTACTCACTTTGAGACAAGTATATGCATCTTTTACTCCTATCACGAGTAATGTGCATGCCAAGAATATGTTTGGCATCCCCCAAATCCTTCATATCAAATGTCTGACTCAACTTCTTTTTGAAAAGTGACAAATCATAAGAGGACTTCCCAGCAATCAACATATCATCGACGTAAAGTATCAAGCATATCAAGCTGCCATCAAAACATCTCTTTGTGTAGAGACAATGATCCTCGTTGCTCCAAGAATAGCCTTGGGACTTCATGTTGGAGCAAGTCTATGACAAGCCTAAGTATTGGCTTGAGTCTCACAAAGTCATTAAGGAAGCTTCAAAATGAAGACTATGTAAAGTTCACTTGTGAACTACCTCTTGTAACTTTTGAAGAGTTTACTTAATGTAAAAGTAAGAGAATCTTAAGTGGTTGAGCCCACATGATCAAGAATGGAAAGAGGAGCCACGAATTCGTGATTTGTGGTAGGTAGAGAATCAAATCAATCATTGATTGATTGGAGAGTGATTGAGGGAAGTTAGCCTCCCAAACTCAACTATAAATAGATGGCAGTTTTAGTCGTGGTTAGAGAGACCTATGTGAAGACCTCCAAGAGCTGAGCTTTATGCCATTTCAAGGTGTGATTACAAAGCACACATATGTATCAGTAAGTCATTGTATTGTACAAGCAATATAGTTTCATTTTTATGATTATTTGAGGTCATCTTTCCATGTTCTTGTGATGTGTACTACTCACTGCCATTACTTCAGTTTCTCTCAGTCAGCTTGCAGAGATTGTTTCTCTGCACTTGGTTCATCATTCTCAGTTATTTAACTTGGTAAAGTTAGCTCTATAAGTCTACTATATGCTCACAAATTTTCATGTCATTTGGATGTTGGAATCTTCAGTTATGTTCATTTGAAGTCAACAGGGTATGTTCATCTTCACTTCTCTGTCAGGTACCTGACTTTTTCAGTCATCTTGTCAGAGTCATTTCTCAGTGGTTACTCATCCAAATTCAGTGATTTAAAGCTTGTTGGATTCAGCTTACTGTCTAGTGTAAGCATACAAATTTTCATGATCATTGAATGCTTACATCTTGAGTTATGTTACTTTTTCTACTCACTGGTCTATTTTTGTAGCAGCCTGTGAAAATCGGGATGATGTCATCACTTGTTAAAAGTCATTCTCAGTGTGTGGTTTGTTATTTTTGATGAGATTACTCTCTAAAGTTAGCTCTTTAAGCTACCTAGCCTTCCCCAAGAGGAATTAATCTAATTGCTGCTGTGCTCAGAGAATTATGTAAAACACTGGACAGGTGTATCAACCAAGAATAGCAAGTTTTCACCTCTGAGCTAACTCCAACTTATCTGTTTTGATCTATCTTTTTGAGAGTGATCTTCCAAGGTACATAGGGTGTCTAATACATCCATTGGCAAGCTAAAAGGGCCCACCATCTACTCCTGGAGTTCATTTGGCTGGTGTAGAGCAAATATTTTGCAACACCTCTTCATCTTCAACACATACCTATCCATCTCTTCACACTTCATAAAAGCATCAAACTTTTGGTACCATTGTCTAGGAGACTGTTTAAGTCCATACAAGCTCTTCTTGAGCTTACAAACTAGACTTTCCTTGCCAGGAACTACATAACCCTATGGTTTTTCCATATAGATCTCATCTGTAAGATCTCCATGCAAGAAAGCTATTTTCACATCCATTTGGACTAGCTCTAAGTCCTCCATTGCAACGAATCCAAGCAACATGCGCAAAGTAGTCATCTTGACCACTGGAGAGAAGATTTCCTCAAAATCAACACCATGTTGTTGCTTAAAACCCTTTGCAACAAGTCGTGCTTTATATTTTGGAGAAGCACTATCTGATGTGAATTTCAGCTTATATACCCATTTACATGGTAAAGCTTTTCTGCCCTTTGGCAAAGGTACTAAGTCCCAAGTACCATTCTTGTGAATAGAATCCAACTCACTCTTCATGGTACGCTCCCACTTGACATGATCCTCTGTCTGCATAGCCTCTTTGTAGCGAGAAGGCTCATCGGCATCTGTTAGCATAACAAAATCTAAACCTGGAACATATCTATCAGGTGGATATGAGACACGTGCAGAACGTCTCAATGGTTGCTGAACAGGAACATGTGAAGACTGATCTGAATGGACATTCTCTTGAACATCCCTATGTGCAGGATTTTTATGCATGCTAACCGGAGGACTAGTATCCTCAAACACCACTCTTCTCACTTCAACCTCCTTAATGGGCTGTTTATGCATCTTAGACTCATTAAAAATGACATCACTACTTCTGATCACTGACCGTGTTTCAGGATCCCATAAGCGATATCCAAATTGTCCTTCTCGACCATATCCAAGAAAAATGCATTTCTTTGACTTATGGTCCAACTTTTGTCTAAGATTCTTGGGTATATGAACATATGCTTCACACCCAAAAACTCGAAGATGATCATAATATGGTGGTTTCCCTGTCCATAACTCTTGTGCCACTTTCAGACCTTTTGTAGTACTAGGTGAAAGGTTAATCACATGAACTGCAGTCAATACTGCTTCTGCCCAAAAACCTTGTGAGAGGTTTGCATGATGAAACATAGAGACTACTCTATCTTGAATAGTTCTATTCATCCTCTCAGCTACACCATTCTGTACTGGGGTATAAGGAGCTGTAAACTCTCTACGAATCCCTCTAGACTGACAGAAAAGGCTGAATTCATGTGAGGTATACTCACCCCCATTATCTGAACGTAAAGCCTTAAGCTTAGTTCCTTTTTCAGTCTCAACTGAAGCAAGCCATTTTCTGAAAGTAGGGAATACATCATCCTTTGATTTGATAGGATATACCCAGACTTTTCTAGTAGCATCATCTATGAAAGTGAAAAAGTAAAGAGAACCACCTAAGGACCTAGTGGGCATAGGACCACACACATCTATATGAACAAGATCTAAAGGCTGAATTGAAGAGTCAATGTGCGTTCTATGCACATTTCTGGTTTGCTTTCCATACTGACAATGCTCACAAAATGAAAAATCAGATAAAGATAACACAGGTAAGTAGCTAGAAAGAGAAAGATTTTCCATTCCACTACGAGATATATGGCCCAAACGACCATGCCAAATACAAGCCATAGGCTGTTCAGTAACATCTAACAAGTGTTCTTTCTGTGATACAAATAAAGGATAAAGTGAGCCAGCTTTGCTTCCTTTTGCAATAACCATATTGCCCTTTGATATACGAAAGGACTGAGCATAGAAGACCACCTTGTAACCAAGGTCATCAAGTTGACCAACTGACATCAAACTGCGTGATAACTCAGGTACATGGCATACATTATGCATAGTAAATTTTGAACCATCAATGAACTGCACAACCACATCTCCAATCCCCACAACATCACACTGGTAAGAGTCACCAAGTCTCACGGTACCAAGAGACTTTGCTGCATAATTAGAGAACCATTCTCTATGTGGTGTCACATGGAAAGAAGCACCAGAATCTAGCAGCCAGGTGTGGGAAAGAGAATCGGCCATAAGTGCCTCACATGGCACAGTACTATCAAGTGTCAACACATCAGCATCATCAGAAATAGCATTAATTTCTTCAATCTTCACAGTCGAAGTAGATGGTGCAGGTAACTATTTAACATGCCCATCAACATTCTGTCCTTTACCTTTAGCATTCTTTAATGCATAACAGTCTTTCTTCATGTGTCCTTTCTTATGACAATAATGGCATTCGATATCCCTCTTCCTTGATTTACTTCTACTCTTATTCCATTGACCATTCTTTTCCTTGTTCTTGCTCCTGCCACGTTGTTGATTCTTTCCTTGGTAAGAATCACGAACATTATATGCATCTCCACTCTGAGTGCCAACCATAGATTTTCTATGAATCTCCTCACTCAAGAGTGCTCCACATATGTCATCATAGAAGAGTTTACCACCAGGTGCACTGTTGCTAATAGCCGTGCAAAACGTATCCCATGATGATGGGAGGGTGCATAACAACAATACTGCTTTCATTTCATTATCCATATCCATTTTCTGAGCTTGTAACTGGGAGAACATAGCATCAAAATCATTTAGATGAGCAGCAACACTATCTGTGTCCTTCATACGAAGGTCATATAATTTTCTCATCAGATACACTTTATTTGATGCCGTCTCTTTTTCATATGTATTGCATAACTTCTTCCAAAGCTCCTCTGCACTTTCACAGTCTAATACTGTAAAGTAAACATTATCTGCCAAGTGCAAGCGAATGGTAGACCTGGCCATTTCATCTAACTCATCCCAATCATCTTCATCCATGTCAGCAGGCTTCTTTGAAATCCCGATTACTGGCTTCCATTGCCTCCTTTGAATCAGCACATCTTTAATCTCATTCTTCCATAGAGCAAAGTTTGTGCCATCAAATTTTCGGATCTCAAAATGGTCTTTGCCCTGCAAGTTATAGCTCCTCCTTGGAACACTAGCATTAGACCCTGATCCACCGGATGTGCCTGAGACCTCTGATGCCATGATCGTAGAGAATTGAATAGAATGATAATGAGCTAGAAGAGTCCAAACACCAACAAATAAGTGTATCAAGGAGTAAATCGACCACTATATAGTTGACTAAACCAGAAATCTGGAAAAATTTTGCCAGAGTATCCTCTGCAAAATTAGCATATGACCAGTGTCAAAGTATCATAAAACTGCAAGTACTGACATGTCTACCTGCATAGTGAATCACTGACTCCACTGCATATAATCAGTTACCCAATAGAAGCCAACTAGGCTTATCGAGCACCTATGAACAACTATCATACATCTCTTATGGCGAGGCTAGGTAAGTCTTCCACCTGCATCACCGAAGAGACCCCGACATCTGGGTGTCTCCCAGTTAAGAAAACCTCACCACGACCCTCTTTATCAAACGTAAAAGGCTTTATGCAAAGAACATAACCGCTATATCAATGACCACATGGACGTACATAAGCGGTATCCACAGAAGCGTACATGGTGTGTATGTGCTCAATATATGCAGTAAAATGACACTAAAAGGTTGAATACACAGCCCAAAAACTAGCCAATAACACCTGCAAGTGTCTGTCAACTCTGATGTTTTAGGCTTTAAAAACCTGCATAAATTTGCAGCGACTGCTCCCACCAAAACTGAAAACCCCTCGAGAAACCTGTAGTTTTACGAGTGTGGCTGAAAATACAACCCCAAAGGTTGATATTTATTGTCTGAGAAGTACAAGGAACACTCTTCTTGATGTTCTTGGACCTGTGCGAAGAGAACTATGTGTAAAAGTACTCCGAAATGGCTCCAAAAACCACCCCAAAATTGCTTCAAAAATAGGCTTTGAAAGCAAAAAATGAAGCTTTGAGGGACCAAAACTTGTTCAAGGTAATGTCAACCTTATTCTTTCCCCTTCTTCAAACACCACAAGAGTGTAGCTTAGTGGCAAGAGATTGCCACGGTTAAGCGAGCTTTGAGGGGAACAGTACTGGGATGGGTGACCTCCCGGGAAGTACCTCGAACCTCTATATTCCTTGATCGTTGAGGTCCTCCCTCGCACGCAGCCAACGGCACCAACGGTGACTTCGGTGACTCGGATGACAAGGTATGCCAAGGTCTATGCCTTGGTCGCCACCTTAGTCGTAAGCCTTGGAGAAAGCGTGGGGGCGGGGTGCTCGCTTCACTCGCACAAAAGGAACAAAGCTTTTGCCTTGAACTGCTCTGATACCAGTGAAGTGTTTCAACGGCGATGCACCACAGTGCGCTCTCCTTCTCGAGAGCTCTGCGACGATATGCTCGGAGTAGAAAAACGAGCTCTTGAGGCTGCACACAATACTCCGCACAGAGGCTATAGAATACACAGAAAACACAGTACACAGGAAGCACGAAGACAAACTTCTTAGGTCTTCCAAATGCGCTCGAACTTATAGTCCGTGACTGACCAGGCCACTATATGTTTTATTAAAGAACATATACAAAGAAGTGTTCGGTGGCCATTTGGCCTTTCACATGGACACTAACAGTAACAATAAGTTAACAGGATAAGACCTAGATGTCAATCCCAATGCCCCAAGATATCACATGGCTATATGCACCAAAAAGAGTATGCATCCTAGCATCATAGATAGACAACCATTCATCACGGTTGACATAGGGCACAACACTACAAATAAGAGGATCAAAGCTATGATCGATTCTAGAGTTTCCACTAGTGCAATCAGGTACTCATGCTGTAAAGGATTGGGCATGGAAGTTAAGCCATTAGACGCTTATTTAGGGGCTTATGAGGCATGGAAACCCCTTGTTTAAGTGATGTGGACATTCATATCCTCTTAAAAGATGTCCCTTTGACAGTAAAGTTGCTAGTTTTCCATGATGAGGACATCACAGAACATATGATATTAGGGCAAGATTGGTTGTATGATCATGCAATTGACTTAAACCTGTAGCAGCGATTGCTTCAGGTTTGGGTTAACAAGCAATGCCTAATAGTTGAATGGAAGGTAAGGGCCCTTTTGATTCCAATACCCTTGACTTTGCAAGCACTACAGAGTCCATTATACATCATTTCTCACCTATTGATGGGTAGGTCATGCAAGTACTAGAACCCCCTTCGCTTTCAAAAGTATCAACATCACAATTGGAACAATCAATTTTGCAAAATACAGGAGAGCAACTACAACAAGATGGCAAGAAGGAGGCCACCTTAGTGACAAAAGCTATTAGACAACATTGCTCCTCGTGCACAAGGACAAAAACTAAACCAAATTTCAAGAATAAACAAATATGGGTGATGAAAGGCAAGCCAACATCGGCTTTGCCCAAACAATTCCCATTCAGGTGAGCCAACCATGCCAGAAGAAGAACCAAGCAGCTAGGATAAGTTGAACCACAAGGTATCCGACCAATTTGGGTGCCTAAGGACTTAGTGGTGACTCAACAAGGGCGACTACACATGTGGGTACCCAAGGAACTCTTACATACATAAAACTCTATGTTGTCCCTCACGAGAAAAGTCTCAAACGAGAAGCCAAGGAGAGGCAAGGGTGAGAATCAAGCACAGAGATTAAAAGAAGATCAACTCACCTCTTCAACAATAGTAAGAAGACAATCATGAAGGGTATGGGTTCCGAAGCCAAAAGCACTAGTAGCCCCCACAGAACCAAAGAGAAAATACAAAATTTAAGAAACCATCCAAAGATGAAGAGGCCAAAAGTGGTCTGTATACAGCCGAATACGATTCTAAAATGGATGGCTATAAAGAGGAATGATCAATTGTCATTCAACCATCAATTGATTGCATGATTTTGAGATCCAATGGATACTTCCAAACAAATATTTCATCAACATCTGTAAGTAACAATAGAAGCCGCAACGTGCGAAAACCATGTCCCTTTGGCATAATCTCGTCTTTTGCACCATTCAGGTCATGCATTTCCACAATATGCATTAATATAGGGCCACATTACAAGGTCATGCATAGACACAGTTGAGAATCCTAGGCACATGAGACACATTTGACATATGTAAACTAATTTATTGATACTAACTTCTTTCTTCATGTTTTGTGACATTGTTCCGAAAAAGAAAAGGAGAAAAAGGAAAAAGAAAGAAACAAAAGGAAGGGACAAGACCATGCGCTTAAAGAATCTAATTAGTGAACCATAAACAAGGAAATACATCAACAATGAAAGGCAAGCCAATGGACAATCACCATGATGGGAGTACAACACGAAGAGATGAATGTCGAACGACCTTTCACCATGGTAAGACTACCCTACTTTGGCAACACTATAACAATGATAAATTAGGAAACCTCTTTGTAAGCATACCCTTGAGCACTTAGCTCGAGACCCAATTTTTTGTAGCATACTTCTTACAATGCATTCCCCAAGTAAGCATGCATAGGACCACATTACAAGGTTGTGCAAAAGGCACATATTTTTTTCAGTTCATGCACTAACAGACTTACCCATCATTCCTTATGGCTTACGAGTACTTGGCATGATAACTATGAAACCCATGTTTGAAAGATCCAGAGGACATCAAGGTTACAACATCATTACCTATGAAGCAATTCACAGTCGAGAGCTGCTCAAAATCAACATTGACAACCTCTTTTGAGGAACTAGCAATTTTTGAAAGCTCAGAAATACACCATCATGTTGGAATCCAAGGAAGAAATACATACAAAGGGACAAAAATTGCAAAGTTTAGCAATGACAAAATGAAGAATAGGATAACTGAACCCGCTACATTTGGAAGACAAACCACTCTTGTTGATATATGATGGACACTACCTCTCAAAATACTACATGGAACACCCACTCCAAGAAGGGTCTATCAGGGATGATAGACTCAAGAGGGAGGGGAGTGTTGACACTCAAGGTCAAGAATAAGGCAAAAAACACATCAAAGAAGTGGACACACAAGAAGAGGGAGCATGTAGGCAACTCCAAGAAGTATATGTCAAATTTCCAAAAGAAAACCCTATAAAAACAGTGATTTTGATAACTAAAAACCATTGTAAATATCATTTCACATTTTTGCAACTCTATTTTGTTCAAGTCAAGGAGTCCTCAAGCTTGAGGATTATTACAAGTATGTATGTACCAATTTTCATGATTTTTAGACTCCATTTGAGCCCTAAAATAAGCCCTAGAACCTAATTTTTAACTAGGTCGGACACTAGGTCTCGACAGGGCTGAAACTAGTTGAAAAACTATAAAAAGAGCTAGAAAGGTCACTTTTGAGGTGAGCATTTTTTAGATGAGCAAGATAGAGAAAGAGTTTCTTGAAGAGCGTAATTGAGTTATTGAGAATCAAAGCTGAAGTAATTTGATGGCGATGCACCATGGTGCGCTCTCCTTATTGAGAGCTTCACGACGATATCCTCGGAGTAGAAAACGGACCTCCTAAGGCTGCATACGGTACTCCGCACAGAGACTGCAGAATACGCAGAAAACACAGTACACAGAGCGCACGAAGACATACCTCTTAGGTCTTACAAATGCGGTCAAACTTACAGTCCGTGGCTGACTAGACCACTATATGTTTTATTAAAGAACATATACAAAGAAGTGTCCGGTGGCCGTTTGGCCTTTCACATGGACAGTAACGGTAACAATCTCCCACTAAAGGCCAATATGGCCAAAGTAACTATGGGAGAAAAATAAAGAATGATAAAGAATACCTGAGTGTAAGTATAGAAACTATACCTCCCACCTGATTGGCATGTTACACAGTATACAAGTGACTGCGTAAGATCAAGAATCAAGTAACCCCCATCAAGTGACAACAGTGTCGAAAGCTATCCTGTGGTAGAGCTTTAGTCAAAGCATCTACAGCATTATCGCGAGTCTGAACCTTCTCAAGAATAATGCACTCAGTGGCTAAGCAATCTCTAATGAAGTGATATCTCACCTCAATGTGCTTGGTCTTTGCATGATAGACCGGATTCTTAGCCAAAGCAATGGCACTCTGATTGTCACTGAGCAAACAAGGTACATGCTGAGGTAAACCCATATCACAAGCAAGACGAGAAAGCCACAATGCTTCCTTACATGCCTCACTTGCTGCAACATACTCTACTTCTGTGGTGGAAACAGATGTACATTCTTGAAGACGAGATCTCCAAGAGATAGCACCTCCAGCAAAATGGAAAATGTACCCTGATGTAGAGTTATGATTGTCTACAGAACCAGCATAGTCAGAATTTGTGTAACCAATAATGGATGCTTTCCCTCTACCTAAGCATAGACACTTGTCCTTAGTGCTACTCAGATATCTCAAAATCATCTTGATTGTTTTCCAATGTTTCTTGCCAGGATTAGACATATATCTACTCACAACTCCCACTGCAAATGCAATGTGTGGTCTCTGTTAAACGTTGTATTCTAACTGTCAGAAGTGTGTTTAAACGTTATTTGGGTTCTTGGGAGTGGAAGGGGTCTGTTAGACAGAGGCCCTATACTTAGTTCCCAAACTAACCACTTACACACAGCAATATACGGATGTTGAGAGCTCTATTAAGATCCTGTGGTACTTAGGCATTTACAGTTCACGGTTTAGCTCGGCCAACGTGTACCACATACACTAAGAGGCTATATTGCATCTGCACATAAACTTACTGAAAATACCAAAGACACGAGTAATCGTTCAACCTTTACCGAATGGGTACCACAATCCGACCAATGTCCGAAGACACAGACAATTCAAGTGTTTCAGATACACCGTACTGAAGGTTCAGTACGCAACCCAAGAAAACCTACTGTAGCTTAACCTTTACCATAGGATGACAGATCTCAATGCTGAAGACAACACGATCCCGCACAGTGTTAGAAACACTACCACAGTTACACAGACTTCACCAAACAACTAGCAGAACATTCCAAGAACGAGTACTACCACAATACGCAAACTTAACACAACAATCGCAATAAGGATTCGCAGACGATTCACTTCAGACAACAGACCAAATTATCTACTGGATGTAGATGATACTCACACCCGCAATGGATACCAATAGATAACAGACAAGATGAGACACAGATACACACAGAATACTCAGAAATTAGACAAGATACTCTAAATTAACCAACTCGACACACAGTAACGCCACAGACAAATCACCTAAACAGACAGTCAGGTGATCTCTCGAACGTCACTGAGCATCTCTTTTCATTGCTTTATATAAAAGATTACAAAGTGTCTGCGTAACAACCTTTCGCACGTGTGAAACAAGATTTTAGTTATACACTTCCAATCCGGCGGCCGATAACACTCTGGCACGCACGGTGGACTCAAACCTGCAGGTTTTACAAAACTACTGTTCATCTATAATGCCTTCTAAGTACATATTTTTGGCTAATCTAAAGGTGTGGGCGATCTTTTTCTTTAGAGTTTCTAACATTTGTTTGAGGGTGTCCGGTTCTACTAGCTGTGCATCTACTCTTACAGAACTTAATGCGATGGCTTCGGTGAGCAAAATCTCTGCTTGCGTCTGCAGAAAAGCTTCTTGTAGGTAGAATTCGTTGGACAAAGCCGCATCTCTGGATATCTTCATTTCTACAACATGCTTCTCCATACTGATTACTCTTTCTTTTTTATTGTCCAGTTGATTTTCCCGTCTCTTGATCTCTTGACTCTGGAACTGGATGGTTCTGGAGTATGCGTCCCTTTCTCTGTGGATATCTGTTATTACCTTCTGTGTTTGAGCTTCTTTTGACAAATAACGTTTGAGCATATTATTTACATCAGCTAATTGATCCTTGTATCTTTGTAGTTCTTCCGCTGTCTTCATTGCCAAATGGTGCTGTTCTTGGCCTTTTTGTATCACTTTGTCGAGTTGCACTCTGGTCTCTTCTAATAAATTACCTAAGGCTACTCTGGCATCTTCTTTATCCTGTAGATCTAGCTTTAACTGACTGATTTTGGCATGTGCTTCGCTTAGTAACTTGTCCTTTTGGTTGAGATCTGCCAGTGCGGTATCTCTCTGATCGGCAATTGTCTGTTGTTCTGCAAGCTGGGCTTGGAGATGGGTAATTTGGGAGTGCAGCTGATGGTTTTCTGCTTTGACCGCATCTATCTCTTCCTGTAAAGGCGTGATATCTGCTTCTAGGACATCCACCTTGTGTTGTAACTCATTTCGAATATTATCGGTGACTTCTCTCATCTGGATTGGCAATTGTTGTGATAACTGAATTAATAGTTGGCCCATGTTTGCAAGTTCAGAGATCATAGGGATTGAAGGAAGTGGCAGCTGAGGTCGAGGTTGGGATGAGGACGTGGTGAGTAGCTGTTGGGAGTTCGGTGGAGAGTAGTTGGGGGATGAGGAAGAAGAGTTAGTGGGTTCGTTGGGGTGGATGGGTTGGATAGGGATAATGGGGTCGAGTGGCGGCTCCGGTGGGGGAGTGGGAAGGACAGAGTGAGACTGCGTTACCTTATCTACGGTTTGTTGTGCAGTGTCGGCGGTATCAGCAATTGTGGATTCTACTGCTCTAAGCAGTTCGTCCAAAATATCCTTAACGACCTGTTCTTCATCTCTTTGTTTTTCTGGCTCCGATTGTTGTTGTGATGCCTCTTCTGACGAGCTTGTGTCGATTTTAGTGTGATCCTCCTATTCTTGTTGCCCTTCTGAAGATGACTGCGAGGATGATTCGTGTTGCATAGATGTGGCGGTGTCATGGAAGGTTTGTTCGTCATGCTTTTCTTGTTCCTTGTCATCTTCTTTGTTTCCTTCGGCTGATCCCTGGGCTTCACTTTCAGATGAACTGATCCTGATTCTCTTCCGACGGAAGAGTTGATTTAGCTCCTCTTCATCTTCTTCATCATCCTCCCATAATTGCATAGACTCTTCATGTCGTAGGACCGGGCCTCTGGGTGGTGGTTGTGCTGCAAGGATGGCCGGAAACAGGAAGAATAGGATATGAGGGAGTCTCGATCTTGGCATTCCTCCTTTGTTTACCTGTTTGATGATTGCTATGCATTCTTTGTGAATGCGGTGGAAGAAATAGGACGCAAAATTCACTGGTTCTCGGGCGGCTAAGTCTATGGCGGAGTAGAAGGGACGAGATATTCCATAAGTATGTTTTTGTAGGTTCAGGATAGCTACTAAGAATTGAAGGGCGGATCTTTCAGGTTCCGATCGACAAAGGATCGCGTATTCGTTTGACGAATACCTAGGAAATAATTGTGTCATTGTTGCTACGGGGAGGTTCGGGCCATTTTCCCGACCTTGCGAAGGGAGTCTAAATGACTCAGCAAAAGTTTGGAAGGTGATCAGTGTACGGGATGGTAGGGAGGTGATCGGCCAACTCTGCTCGGTGGCAGGTGTGTTGGCGATGGCAGAGATGATATGGGCAAAGAAGGGGTGGGATTCCACTGAATACCAAGGCAGTTCAGCAAAATTGGATAGCCCACGGATGCACAGGAACTCTCCTACGTCGACAGGGAGTCCATCACGGAAAGCGGCATAGTTAGCCAAAGCTTCCATGGCACAAACAGAGAAAGCAATCACAAGTACACATTACACAGGGTACACACAATGACGCAAATCACACAAACACAATAGCGATTTTCGGCGAAACAGAAAAGGTTAAGTAGATGCGCTGCAGTGGAGAGCAATCAAGAATGACTAATCATCGCGTGGTATTGAGGTGATAATTCTTAACTTCGGTGTGCATGCATGAGTAGCTGGAAAGGGCAAGGCGGCTTTTGACATAATTAGGTATCAAAACGCGGATATTTACAGACTTATTGTATTAAGCACGCAAAAAAGAAAAGAAAATAAAATAAAAGAAAAGAGAACGCCAAAAGATGCAGCCAACCGCGAAACGTTTCAGTGTGGATTAGATGCTTGTTGATACGGCCGCAGCTTTGATCCATTTATCACCTTTGGAAGAGGAATTTCGGTCAAAGTGGTCAACCAAAAAGTTGTTGGGCCCACTTGTTCAGCAATCCAATAGGGACCAAACCATCGTAACTTGAATTTGCTAGCAGAGCGATTCGACTTTGCATTGTAAAAGAGTACAAGTTGTCCCACCGAAAAAATTGGAGTCTTTAGATATCGATCATGTGTTCGAGCTTGTCTTAGTTGTACTTCCTGAATAGTCAAAAAACTGTGCCATCGATGCTCGTCTAATTCTCTGAGTGTATCCAACCGAAATGACAGAGATTCTTCAGGTAGTAGTTTCTGAGTGATTGCTACTCGTAAACTTGGCACAACTATCTCCATCGGTGCTATGGCTTCCAATCCATAAGCTAGTTTGAAAGGGGTTAATCGTGTTGCTACCTTGTATGTAGTCCGGTATGCCCATAATACTGCAAGTAACAATTGATCCCATCTTTCCGGTGCCTCCAAAATGAGTTTTCGAAGCATATTCAACAAAGTCTTGTTTGTACTCTCAGCCAAACCATTTGCACGAGGATAATATGGTGAATTGAATTTATGCGTGACCTGAAACGAATGTGTGAGTACTTTCATTAAATTGTTGACAAAATGAGTGCCTTGATCTGTAACAAGTTCCAACGGTAAGCCAAAATGTGGAAAGACATCTTTCAGTAGACACTTGGCTACTGCAACAGCTGTGGCAGACCGTAAAGCCCAGGCTTCTGCCCATCTGGTAGCATAATCAGTACATGTCAAAATATAACAATTATTACTAAGGATTGATGGTGGTGTAATAGGGCCAATGAAATCTAGACCCCACTTCTGAAAAGGCTCTAATGGCAAGACAGGTTGTAGAGGGAAAAGATGATGTTGCAGGGGCTGTCCAGATATCTAACAATTATCACATTGTTTGACAAACTGTGATACATCCTTGTACATAGTAGGCCACCAAAGACCACTTTGCAGAATTTTCCGGTGTGTCAAGTCTACAGCAAAATGGCCACCGGAAGGAATTGAGTGAGCCAAATTAATGAATGAGTTAACTTCATGTGGTGGAATACAACGAAGTAAAACTCCAGTGTGATCCATATAGTATAATTCCCTAGCAATCAACCGAAATCAGCGACTGAAAACTGAAATTTTTCTTCGTATTGTAGGAGAAGTCTGAGAAGGGAGGCATCCAACGGTAAGAAAGGTCAATATCTGATCATAGTATGTAGATGGCATAGGTGGGTCTGTAATTTCATCATTAGTCGGTTCAGAGACATAAATTGCCGGTGTTGTGTCCTCTACACCGACCGGAGCTTCATTGGAATCTAAGCGAGAGAGAAAATCTGCTAAGGCATGTGAACTGCCTGGCCGATGAATAACTTCGTAGTCAAACTCTTGTAAAAGCAGAACCCATCGTGCTAATCGACCACCTAGATGCTGTTGTCGAACTAGATAGACAAGTGCAGCATGATCTACATGAAAAGTAAATTTACGGCCCAGCAAATAATGTCTGAATTTCTTGACAGAATATACTAGACCTAGACATTCTTTCTCTGTTACAGAGTAATTCTTTTCAGCAGGGGCTAATCTTCGACTTCATAGTACACTTGTCTGAACCACTTATCGGTTTGTTGCATTAGAACGCTCCCTATTGCTATATCTGAAGCATCAACAAATACATGAAATGGGCGATCCTAGTCAAGAGGCTGTAAGATTGGAACCTGTGTTAGTAATCCCTTTAGATGATCAAAAGCAATTTGACAGTCCGGGGTCCAGTCAAACTGTTTAGGAGTCTTCGTGATTAAACGATTGAGTGGAATGGCTAAATGAGCGAGCCACCGTAAATGACGACCATGCCAGCGGACTTGACCCATAAATCTCATGACTTCTTTTGGTGTAGTAGGAACAAGTGCTCCTAATACAGCTGCAACCTTATCCGGGTCGACTTGTATGCCCTGTGCTGATACAATGTGGCCAAGTAACTTTCCACATGAAACCGCAAACACAGATTTGTTTGGGTTCAAACAGAGTCTGTATTCTCTGCACTTTTCAAAGGAGCACCGTAAATGGATCAGGTGTGCTATCATCTTACCGAAAATCAAAAAATCATCAAGATATACTTGCATAAAAGAGGTAAGGTAATGAGAAAATATTTCCTACATACACCTTTGGAACGTACTGGGGGCATTTCTTAATCCAAACCACATAACAGTACATGCGAAAACACCCCAGTTGGTAATGAAGGCGGTCTTCGGTATATCCTGTTCAGCTATTCTAACTTGATTATACCCACTGTACCCATCTAAGAATGAATACATTTCATGTCCTACTACTCTATCAAGCATCGTGTCAAGAAAAGGTAGCGGAAATGGATCAGGCACCGTAGCTGCGTTCAGTTTCCGGTAATCTACACATATTCGTAACTGCTTATTCTTTTTAGGGACAATAACAATTGGTGAGATCCATTCAGCATGCTCTACTGGTACAATAAATCCGACTTTGAGTAGCCTATCAAGTTCTGCCTTTACCTGTGATGCATAGTTTGGATTCATCCGGTAGCTGGGTTGCTTAAGTGGTTTTGCTTCCGGCTTCAGCATGACCCTATGTTGATAGATGCGCGGGTCCAAACCCTTCATATCTTTGCCCATGCAAATACATCAGAAAATTCTTGAAGTAGCTGGATTAAATCTGCTTGAAATAACTCAGGTAAGCTTTCCTTTATCTTTACAGGACGTGGATTTTCTTCATCCCCTAAATTGTAGGTGGTCAACTAATCTTCTGGAACATAGAATTGTCGAGGCTTCTCTGTATCCTCAGCTGGCTTGAAAAGTTGTTGTAGATCAGCGTCATCTATGGTAGCCTTATCTTCTTTCGTATCTTTTTCTATTACAGACATCACCGTACAAACTGCAGGATTCTAATTATCTACAACAGATTGTAGATCAACAGTTCCTAGGGAGATCAAGTCAATGTTATTTTTCAGAAACTCTTCTTCTTCATCATCTGGCAACCCATCTAGCATATGGACTGGTTCTGCAAAATACGGTCTAGCATGCAACTCGCAAGGTTGTATAGCATCTAATTTTACAACGTATTTACGATTATTATCTTTGAAAGTGAGTTCCTGTGCAGATCAATCTTGTATCACCTTAGCGTGCTTCAGCCAAGGACGGCCGAAAAGGAGATTATAATCAAGGGTGGATTCCGGTAATTTTAGTACGACAAAGGTCATTTTAAATGTTGTACCTTGTAAAGTTATTGGTACATTTCGCACAAGTCCTACGAGATGAACTCTTGATTGGTCGGCCATTCTGACAAAAAACTGAACTGGTTCAATTTCGGTCCACCCTAACTTTTTACACAGTGCAGCAGTAGCAATGTTGACACCAGATCCTCCATCAATTAGTACCTGTGTGATTTTATGATTTTTATACCATACCGTAATTAAAGGAACCGAATGATCGACCGTAGAATCAGGTTCCGGTTGCACTGTTGCTATTGCTGGAATGCAAGAAGGCACAGGACTAAACTATTGCTGGAATTGTTGTCGAACTCCCGGTACTAGTGCAAGTAATTGGCCCAAAGGAAGAGTGATGGATGCTTTAGATAAAATTTCCCAGGCCTTTTGTGATTGGATTGTATTTTCCACAGATTCTGAAGATGATATGCCTGCTGAAGATGATGGGCCTGCTGCTGAATTAGAATCCTGTTTTTGTGTTCCTTCCTTGGTTAACGGAGCCTGGGTCACCGGAATAGGATCTCGGAACACTGGAGGTTCTGCGGTGGTCCATTGACTAGCCTTATCATACATCCTTTGTTGTTCACGTATGCCTGGTTTAAATATTTCTGCTGCTGGTTGCAGTTGTTTACCGGATCGGGTCTGAATTACTGTAGCGTACGTTTCTACTGGTGTGATTTGTACCATATTAGTCATTGGGTTTTGACGTTCTTTCTTCCTCTGATCATACTCAGCTTCATCCTTACAAAATCTTCTAATGTGACCAAATTCACCACAAAAATGACAGCGCAGTGGTGGCAAATTGGGATTTTCCGGTGTTGGTCCGGCCTGCCAGCGGTTTGCATTGTAGTTATTATTTCTCTATCCTCTGTAATTTCGATAACCTTGTTGCTGGTTGTTTCTCATTTGTTGTGGTACGTAGTGATTGGCTGGCTATCCTGATTCCTGTATAATTGCATTGACAGTTGCTGGTCCCTGTACTTTGGCGTTATATGTGCAGTTTTCGGTGGTGTGTCCGGTAGTGTTGCAGATAGCACAAAACAACTGATTAAGTGCACAAGTGGTACTAGTACGGCCTGAATTCTTGCATGTAGTGCAGTACATCTGTCTGGTCGGGTCTTCGGCGATATTTCTATTTGCTTTTAACCACTCCAGATCTTCTGTAAATCCGCCAACCTTTTTTTCAAGTTACAAAGCCATTGCAATCACGGCATCTAGCGTCATAGCTCCTACACAGCGTATGATCATAATCTGTTTAAGTTGTGGAGTCAATCCATTGATAAACCATTGAGTAATAACGTCATCCGGTAGGTTGGCATGTGCTGGTGGTAACTGCCTCAAATGAGTCCTGAATAGAGTGGCGTATTACTGTACTGTTTGATTTATCTTCTGTCTATTGTTTTGCAGGTAGTCAAAAATTTCGACTGGATTCTTCTTTAGCCTGAATTTGTGCAAAAATGCATCCCTTACTGCTTCATAGGTTCCGAAATGGTTAATATCATATTCTGTAAGCCATCTAGCTGCTTCGTTAACTAATGTCGACTGGAAAACAATAGCCTTATACGCCGGATCAGGTGGATGGTTGAGCACTACGTAACTTATCTCAAATGTGCGTACATGAGCATCTGGGTCATCTCCTGGGAATCCACCAAATTTAGTATACGTTACTCCGGTTGGAGTCGGCCTTGGTGGGCATAGTTGTTGTTGTTGTTGCTATTGTTGTTGCTGCTGTTGTTGTTTTTGCCCGTTCATGGCTCTGATGGTTGTATTGTGACTATCTTTTGTATCCCGGGGCTGAATATCTGAACTATCGGAATCTGTATCGTCGGCCTGTGCACTTTTCGATTCGATAATCTTGTTCAGTATGTTTCGAATCTCGGTTTCGAACAAGCTACCTTCCTTCTTGATGTCAAATGTAGGGAAGCTTACTCCCAATAGCAGTGACTCGGCTGAAGATTCACCAAGAACTGGTAAACCGTCATCGAAAAACTGTGATCTTTCAGCAATTGGTACCGGAGCAACAGCGGAAGGTGTCGAATCTTCACCAAAACAAGGTGCTTTTTCTCTTTCACTAATTTCTTTGGCTAAGGTGTTTCTAGTCGTAAACAAATTTGAATCTTTACCCAATGTTGTTAAACTAACGTCAGGCTGCGTCCTGGTAGATTCTGGAGTTACTATATCTTCGACAGACTGTGCCGAAATCGTACCGGAATTTACCAGAGGCGTAGCACGTTCCACCGGAATATGACCGGAATCACTACTAACGTTCTTTACTTTCTTGACAACTGGGTTAGACCTAGTTGTACTTCTACCTCCCGGAGTCGTCCTTAGCAAATTAAGTACCCCAGGCTGGCGGTTCTTTGGATATGTTTCACCGGATCGAGTAACCGGCATGTATCATCTTTTGTACTAATCGCGTACTATTACTGTCGATTTACAATTTATAACTGTCAGAAGTGTGTTTAAACGTTATTTGGGTTCTTGGGAGTGGAAGGGGTCTGTTAGACAGAGGCCCTATACTTAGTTCCCAAACTAACCACTTACACACAGCAATATACGGATGTTGAGAGCTCTATCAAGATCATGTGGTACTTAGGCATTTACAGTTCACGGTTTAGCTCGGCCAACGTGTACCACATACACTAAGAGGCTATATTGCATCTCCACATAAACTTACTGAAAATACCAGAGACACGAGTAATCGTTCAACCTTTACCGAATGGGTACCACAATC
The DNA here is from genome assembly GCA_020310875.1 of Ceratopteris richardii. NCBI lineage: Eukaryota > Viridiplantae > Streptophyta > Polypodiopsida > Polypodiales > Pteridaceae > Ceratopteris > Ceratopteris richardii. Next base: position 211,523,217 of record CM035406.1, read on the forward strand.
CGACCAATGTCCGAAGACACAGAGAATTCAAGTGTTTCAGATACACCGTACTGAAGGTTCAGTACGCAACCCAAGAAATCCTACTGTAGCTTAACCTTTACCATAGGATGACAGATCTCAATGCTGAAGACAACACGATCCCGCACAGTGTTAGAAACACTACCACAGTTACACAGACTTCACCAAACAACTGGCAAAACATTCCAAGAACGAGTACTACCGCAATACGCGAACTTAACACAACAATCGCAATAAGGATTCGCAGACGATTCACTTCAGACAACAAACCGAATTATCTACTGGATGTAGATGATACTCACACCCACAATGGGTACCAATAGATAACAGACAAGACGAGACAGAGATACACACAGAATACTCAGAAATTAGACAAGATACTCTAAATTAACCAACTCGACACATAGTAACACCACAGACAAATCACCCAGACAGACAGTCTGGTGATCTCTCGAACGTCACTGAGCATCTCTTTTCATTGCTTTATATAAAAGATTACAAAGTGCCTGTGTAACAACCTTTCGCACGTGTGAAACAAGATTTCAGTTATACACTTCCAATCCGGCGGCCGATAACATCTCGTAGCTACCATAGCATACATGAGACTACCAATAGCAGACTGATAGGGAATTTTGGTCATGAATTCCTTTTCCTCATCTGATTTGGGGCAATCATCCTTGCTCAATTTAACATATGTGGGCAAAGGTGTAATCAATGCCTTTCCACCCTGCATATTGAACCTGTGAAGTACTTTGGATATGTACTCACTTTGAGACAAATATATGCATATTTTACTCCTATCATGAGTAATGCGCATGCCAAGAATATGTTTAGCATCCCCCAAATCCTTCATATCAAATGTCTGACTCAACTTCTTTTTTAGAATTGACAAGTCATAAGAGGACTTCCCAGCAATCAACATATCATCCACATAAAGCATCAAACATATCAAGCTTCCATCTGAGCATCTCTTTGTGTAGAGACAATGATCCTCATTGCTTCGAGAATAGCCACGAGACTTCATAAAAGCATCAAACTTTTGGTACCATTGTCTAGGAGACTGTTTAAGTCCATAAAAGCTCTTCTTGAGCTTACAAACTAGACTTTCCTTGCCAAGAACTACATAACCCTCTGGTTGTTCCATATAGATCTCATCTGTAAGTTCTCCATGCAAGAAAGCAGTTTTCACATCCATTTGGACTAACGCTAAGTCCTCCATTGCAATGAATCCAAGCAACATGCGCAGGGTAGTCATCTTGACCACTGGAGAGAAGATTTCCTCGAAATCAACACCATGTTGTTGCTTAAAACCTTTGCAACAAGTCGTGCTTTATACTTTGGAGAAGCACTATCTGATGTGAATTTAAGCTTATATACCCATTTACATGGTAAAGCTTTCCTGCCATTTGGCAAGGGTACTAAATCCCAAGTACCATTCTAGTGAATAGAATCCAACTCATTCTTCATGGCACGCTCCCACTTGACATGATCCTCTGTCTGCATAGCCTCTTTGTAGCAAGAAGGCTCACCAGGATCTGTTAGCATAACAAAATCTAAACCTGGAACATATCTATCAGGTGGATGTGAGACACGTGTAGAGTGTCTCAATGGTTGCTCAACAAGAACATGTGTAGACTAATCTGATCAGACATTCTCTTGAACATCCCTATGTGCATCATTTTTATGCATGCTAGTTGGAGGACTAGTATCCTCAAACACCACTCTTCTTACTTCAACCTCCTTAATGGGCTATTTATACATCTTAGACTCATTGAAAATGACATCACTACTTCTGATCACTCACCGTGTTTCAGGATCCCATAAGCGATATCCAAATTGTCCTTCTCGACCATATCCAAGAAAAATGCATTTCTTTGACTTATGGTCCAACTTTTGTCTAAGACTCTTGGGTATATGAACATATGCTTCACACCCGAAAACTCGAAGATGATCATAATATGGTGGCTTCCCTGTCCATAACTCTTGTGCCACTTTTAGACCTTTAGCAATACTAGGTGAAAGGTTAATCACATGAACTGCAGTCAATGTTGCTCCTGCCCAAAAGCCTTGTGAGAGGTTTGCATGATGCAACATAGAAACTACTCTATCTTGAATAGTTCTATTATCCTTTCAGCTACACCATTATGTGTTGGAGTATAAGGAGCTGTAAACTCTCTATGAATCCCTCTAGACTGACAGAAAAGGTTGAATTCATGTGAGGTATACTCACCCCCATTATCTGAACGTAAAGCCTTAAGCTTAGTTCCTTTTTCAGTCTCAACTGAAGCAAGCCATTTTCTGAAAGTAGGCAATACCTCATCCTTTGATTTGATAGGATATACCCAGACTTTTCTAGTAGCATCATCTATGAAAGTAACAAAATAAAGAGAACCACCTAAGGACCTAGTGGGCATAGGACCACACACATTTGTATGGACGAGATCTAAAGGCTGAATTGAAGAGTCAATGTGCATTCTATGCACATTTCTAGTTTGCTTTCCATATTGACAATGCTCAGAAAATGAAAAATCAGAGAAAGATAACACAGGTAAGTAGCCAAAACGAGAAAGATTTTCCCTTCCACTACGAGATATATGGCCCATGCCAAATACAAGCCATAGGCTGTTCAGTAACAGCTAACAAGTGTTCTTTCTGTGATACAAATAAAGGATAAAGTTAGCCAACTTTGCTTCCTTTTGCAATAACCATATTGCCCTTTGATATACGAAAGGACTGAGCATAGAATACTACCTTGTAACCAAGGTCATCAAGTTGACCAACTGACATCAAATTGCGTGATAACTGAGGTACATGATGTACATTATGCATAGTAAATTTTGAACCATCAATGAACTGCACAACCACATCTCCAATCCCCACAACGTCACACTGGTAAGAATCACCAAGTCTCATGGTACCAAGAGACTTTGCTGCATAATTAGAGAACCATTCTCTATGTGGTGTCACATGGCAAGAAGCACCAGAATCTAGTAGCCAGGTGTGGGAAAGAGAATCAGCCATAAGTGCCTCAGTTGGCAGAGTACTACCAAGTGTCAGCACATCAGCATCATCAGAAATAGCATTAATTTCTTCAATCTTCACAATCGAAGTAGATGGTGTAGGTAACTATTTAACATGCCAATCAACATTTTGTCCTTTACCTTTAGCATTCTTTAATGCATAATAGTCTTTCTTCATATGTCCTTTCTTATGACAATAATGGCATTCCATATCCCTCTTCCTTGATTTACTTCTACTCTTATTCCATTGACCATTCTTTTCCTTGTTCTTGCTCCTACCACGTTGATGATTCTTTCCTTGGTAAGAATCACGAACATTATATGCATCTCCACTCTGAGTGCCAACCATAGATTTTCTACAAATCTCCTCACACAAGAGTGCTCCACATATGTCATCATAGACGAGTTTACCACCAGGTGCACTATTACTAATAGTTGTGCAGAACATATCCCATGGTGATGGCAGGGTGCATAATAACAATACTGCTTTCATCTCATTATCCATATCGTCTCTTTTTCATATGTATTGCATAACTTCTTCCAAAGCTCCTCTGCACTTTCACAGTCTAATACTGTAAAGTAAACATTATTTTCCAGGTGCAAACGAATGGTAGACCTGGCCATTTCATCTAACTCATCCCAATCATCTTCATCCATGTCAGCAGGCTTCTTTGAAATCCCATTTACTGGCTTCCATTGCCTCCTTTGAATCAGCACATCTTTAATATGATTCTTCCATAGAGCAAAGTTTGTGGCATCAATTTTCCAGATCTCAAAATGGTCTTTGCCCTACAAGTTATAGCTCCTCCTCGGAACACTAGCACTAGACCCTGATCCACCTGATGTGCCTGAGACCTCTGATGCCATGATGGTAGAGAATTGAATAGAATGATAATGGAGTTAGAAGAGTCCAAACACCAACAAATAAGTGTATCAAGGATTAAATCGGCCACTCTATAGTTGACTAAACCAAAAATCTAGAAAAAATTTGCCAGAGTATCTTCTGCAAAATGAGCATATGACCAGTGTCAAAATATCATAAAACTGTAAGTACAAACATGTTTTCCTGCATAGTGAATCACTAACTCCACTGCATATAACGAGTTACCCAACAGAAGCCAACTAGGCTTATCGAGCACCTATGAACAACTATCATACATCTCCTATGGCAAGGGTGGGTAAGTCTTCCACCTGCATCACCGAAGAGACCCCGACATCTGGGTGTCTCCCAGTTAAGAAAACCTCACCACGACCCTCTTTATCAAACGTTAAAGGATTTATGCAAAGAACGTAACCGCTATATCAATGACCACATGGACGTACATAAGTGGTATCCACAGAAGCGTACATGGTGTGTATGTGCTCAATATATGCAATAAAATGACACTAAAAGGTTGAATACACAGCCCAAAAACTAGCCAATAACACGTGCAAGTGTCTGTCAACTCTGATGTTTTAGGCTCAAAAAAACTTGCATAAATTTTGCAACAGCTGCTCCCACCAAAACTGAAACCTTTCAAGAAACCTGTAGTTTTATTAGTGTGGCTAAAAACAGCCCCAAAAGGTTGATATTTATTGTCGGAGAAGTTTAAAGAACACTCTTCTTGATGTTCTTGGACCTATGTGAAGAGAACTATGTGCGGAAGTATTCCGAAATGGCTCCAAAAGACACCCCAAAAATGCTTCCAAAATAGGCTTTGAAAGCAAAGGATGAAGCTTTGAGGGAGCAAAACATGTTCAAGGTAATGTCAGCCTTAGTCTTTCCCCTTCTTCAGACACCACAAGAGTGTAGCTTAGTGGCAAGAGATTGCCACAGTTAAGCGAGCGCTGGGGGGAACAGTACTGGGATGGGTGACCTCCCAGGAAGTACCGAGAACCTCTATATTCCTTGATCATTTAGGTCCTCCCTCGTGCGTAGCCAATGGCACCAATGGTGCCTTCGGTGACTCGGATGACAAGGTATGCCAAGGTCTATGCCTTGGTCCCCACCTTAGTTGTAAGCCTTGGGGGGGTGCTCGCTTCGCTCGCACAAAAGGAACAAAGCTTTTTCCATCGAGCTGCTCTGATACCAGTGAAGTAATTTGATGGCGATGCACCACTGTGCACTCTCCTTATCAAGAGCTTTATGATCATATCCTCGGAGTAGAAAATGGACCTCCTAAGGCTGCATACGATACTCCGCACAGAGACTGCAGAATACACAGAGAACACAGTACACAGAGAGCACGAAGACAGACCTCCTAGGTCTTACAAATGCGGTCGAACTTACAGTCCGTGGCTCACCAGAACACTATATGTTTTATTAAAGAACATATACAAAGAAGTGTCTGGTGGCCATTTGGCCTTTCACATGGACACTAATGATAACAAAAGCTTCCATGGTTCTTATCTTTGTTATCTTGCCTTGTGTGTGTGTGTCTGTGCATGCATGTATGTGCTTGTCACTCACATTTTCTCACCACAATTGCTCATAATCTTCATATCATCCTCATGTATCCATGAATTGACAATTAAAGGAGGTGGTGCTCACACTTAGGCTTGTTGTTACATTTGGCAAGCCTTGATGCTTGACCAAATACCAAACGTTTACTTCACAACTTGGGTGTGAATATCCATAGGTCACATATGAACACCTCTTGTAAAATCTATGAGTTTAACTCAAGATAATTGTAAAAGAGAGTAATAGAGAGAATCTCATGACCTTACGAGTTGCACTTCATACCAACTAAGTGGTTGGAATCAAATCAATTAGAATCCTAAAAGGTAGGATCACTTTTAGGTGGCAGATTCAAAATTCAGATTGAAGAAACATCTATAAAAGACCCTGACTTTTAGTCACGGGTAGAAGAGCTAGAAGGACACATTGAGATTCCAGCTTGTGGGTACACTAAGCCCACACATGTATGAGTAAGCTTACGTCATCTCCCTTGTATCATACATTCATAATATTATACATTTGATTCAATTTATGCAAGTCATTTGGTATCTATTATTGTTTGCTGCTAAGTGCTCATTTCATTAAATTTGTTTTGAGGAGTTCTCTACGTATACTTATTCAATCGATGTGATTCAACTTGGGATATGTAGCTTAGACCTTCTAGTTCTCAGCTATCAATTTTCATATCATTTGATTTAGTAATATGTGAGATAAATTCTCTGCAAGTCACCTATGTCTGCTCACTGTCATCTTCCCAAAAAGTCGAGATTACACCCCTAACTTCTTAATGTGATTTTTCATCATATAATCATCCTAAATAGTGAAATAACTTCCTATAGAAAGCTTAGGACTCTAATTAGATATTTCTAAAATCTCTTGGGTCAATTGCACTGAGTGAATTACTGAGTAGGACCAAGTCCCAAAATAGCAAGTTTTTGGAAGTCTTCAATTTTGGAAGTAGTCTGTTTTGACATAATTATTTAATGGTGATGCTCCAAGGTACATTATGGATCCAAATGCCTATTTGGGAAGCTAAAGGTGTCTATTAAGGTAATCTAAAGCTACATTGGTAGGTGTAGAGCAGGATTTGTGCAGCACCACCTCACAAGGCTATAATTGGATTTGTGAAGCCCCACCTCTAGAATGTATTCAACCATCTCCTCACAAGGCTATAATTGGAAAAGAGGGAAAAATTTTATTGACGGAACTTGTTTGCAAGTGGCATTTTCTTCTCTTCCATCCTTCCATTTAACTAGGCACTCTTTGTATAAATGATTCATGGTCTTTTTATTTCGAGGCTTTCTCGAAGGCCTATGACTAAGGTGGCGAATAAGGCATAGATCTTGGCATACCTTGTCATTCGATTCACCGAATTCATCATTGGCATCATTTGTTGCATGCAAGTGAGGACCTCAATTATCAAGGAAGATGGAGATTCCGGGTACTTTGGGGGAGGTCACCCATCCCAATATCATTCTCCTCAGAGCTCACTTAACCAACAATCTCTTGCCCCTAAGCTATACTCTTGTGGTGCTTGAGGATGTGGAAAGACTAATTTTCACATTACCTTGAACATGTTTTGGGCCTTGAAAGCTTCATTCTTTGCTTTCAAAGCCTGTTTCGAAGCATTTTTGGGGTGATTCTTGGAGCCATTTTGGAGTACTTCCATGCTGTTTTTTTCTTTACACAAGTTCAAGAACATTAAGAAGAGTGTTCCTTGTACTTCTTCAACAACAAATTTTTGGCGGTGGGTCTATGTTTTCAACCACACTATTAAATCTTCATGTTTCTTTAAAGGTTTTTAGTTGTGATGGGAATAGCCACTGCAAGTTTATGCAAGTTTGTAGACCCTAAAGAATAGATTTGGAAAACACTTGTAGCTGTTCTTGGCTAGTTTTTGGGCTAAAAAATGAAGCCTTTCAGTGCCATTTTACCTGATATAATAAGCACATGCACACTATGTATGCTTATGTGGATACTGCTTATGTACGTCCATGTGATCATTGACATAGAGGTTATGCTTTTTCATAAAGCCTTTGATATTCATAAAGAGGGTTGTGATGAGGGTTTTCTTAATTGGGAGACACCCATACGTTGGGCTCTCTTTGGTGATGCAGATGGAAGACTTATCCAACCTCTCCAAAAGATAAGAGCTCATAGGTGCTTGATAAGCCTTGTTGGCTTCTTTTGGTTAAGTGGTTATATGTAGTGGAATCAATGATTCTCGATGTAGGTTTACATGTTAGTAATTGTAGTCTAATGAGTATTTGGACATTGTCCATATGCTCATTTTGCATAGGAGACTCTGATTTTTTTTCTCAAATTCTTGTTTTTCAGTTATATAATGGTTGATTTTACTCTTTGACACATGTATTGGTATGAGCACATACATTCTCACATAATCCTTTTGTTTGATCATTGTTGTCATTGAGACCTTTCCTAGAATCTGACACTTGTTCATCCCTTTTTTAGCCTTAGTGGTGTTTGGACTATTCTAGCTCCATTTTCATTCTAGTAAGTTCTCTACTATCATGGCATCAAAAATATCAACTACACATGGTGGATCTAGGTCTAGTGCTAGTGTTCCTAAGAGGGTCTATAACTTGCAGGTTAAATACCATTTTGACATCTAAAACATTGATAGCACAAACTTTCCCCTATGGAAGAATCAAATTAAAGATATGTTGATTCATAAGAGATTGTGGAAGCCAGTAAATGGAATCTCAAAGAAGCTTGTTGATATGGACGATGATGATGATTGGGATGATTTGGATAAAATGGATAGGTCTACCATTTTTTTGCACCTGGCAGATAATGTTTACTTTACAATATTGGACTATGAAAGTGTGTATGAACTTTGGAAGAAGTTATGCAATACATATGAAAAAGAAACAACATCGAATAAAGTATATCTAATGAGAAAATTATATGAACTTCGCATGGACATAGAAAGTGTTGTTGCTCATCTAGATGATTCTAATTTTCTATATCTATAAAAAAAGAAGAAGACTTTACTGTCCATTTCTACTTTCTCACCATATGGTTACAAAGTCATCTTTAAGAAAGATTCATGCCACATCCTCACTCCAAAATGAGGATTACTATATTTTGTAAGGTGAAAATAGAAGTGGAATATTTGTTTTGTGAAAAAATAGTCATGCTAATGTTGTTAGGTCTACTACACCTTAGGAGAACATGAAATTATGGCATGCTAGATTTAGTCATATCAACACAACTCTAAAGCACACGAAACATCATGGTATGGTGGAGAGTTTGCCTAGTTTTGCTTTACTAGATGACATAGAAGCATGTGAAGGATGTCTTGAAGGAAGGCTTCACATGATACTATTCAAGAAGCATGGATACATCACAACTACTAGAAAATTATAGATCATACATTCAGATGTTAATGGACCTATGAAAGTAGATTCTATTAAAGGTTTCAGGTTTTTTGTTACATTTATTGATGATTTTTCTTGATATTCTTTTGTTTTTTGTCTGAAACCAAAATCATAAATTTTTTTTTACATTTGAGAAGTTCTTATCTTTGACTGAAAATGAAATTCAACTTAAGATCCATATTTTAGAAGTGATAGAGGAGAAGAGTATTATTCAAAAGACATCAAGTCTTTTATGAAGACAAAGGAATATCTCATCAGCTTACTATTGCTTACACCCCTGAACATAATGGTGTTGTAGAAAGGAAGAATAGGACACTTGTTGAAATGATGCATTGTATGATGTCCTTTAAGAAACTTTGACCTAAGTTTTGGCTTGATGCAGTACATACAACCAACCACATTCTTAATAGATCATCCACAAAAGCTTTAAAGAACATGACTCTTTATGAAGCTTATTATGATAAGGTGACCAATGTGAGTTACTTCAGATTTTTTGGATCTCAAGCTTATGTTCAAATTGAGAAGAAGGATCATGGTAAGATTGATGTTAAATATATCAAAGCCGTATTCATTGGTTATGCAATTGAAAGTAAAGGATACAGATTCTATGTACTAGAAACAAGTGATATCCTTTTCTCTTATGTTGTAGAAAGTCAGATCTATGATAAACATGCAGATATTCCAAAATTTATAAAGGTAGATGATTATGCATTTTTCAAGTCAAATGTTGATACTTACATTCAGCCCTAAAGGAGTGATCATCAACCTTCTCAAACCCAAAGATTTCAGTTGATAAAGGTAAAGAGAAAGTTCTTTCTCCTTCACCAATGTTATCTACATTTGCAATCACCATCTCTTGATGTACCAACTTATGAAGTTTGAAGAAACCTCAAGAGCACCTTAAGAAAAAGTTACAGATGAACAATATCTTTCATTAGTCTTTCAAAAACTTATGAGATGTTATGTAAAAACTTTGCAAGGTAGTGTAATTCAATCACTTAAATGAAGAACCAAAAGTGAGAAAGATCATAAAGATGAGGTAAATTATGCATAACATTTTGAAATCATTCTTGCACTAAATTCACTTGAAGATGAAACTATGAGTGTTAAAAATGCATTAAAAAGTCTTGTTTAGAAGAATCAAACATGGAAGTTTTGTGAGTTAACAAAAAGGGAACAAGCAATTGGTCTCAAGTGGATCTTCAAGATCAACATATTAAATTGATATCTATCACTTCCATCTTTGAGATAAAAAGTAATCACTCCATTTTGAGTCTCATAAATTTCAATAAGTAGTACTACTTGTCTAGTCAAAGGCCATCACTGAAAACAGACCTAGCTACTTTTTCACTAGAGTCTTCAGGTGAGACTCAATCTAGCCTCTATGACTATCTAATCTCCCTATTGCATGTAACAAGATAGTGCAACTCTTATCCAGACAATCTAAATAGTATAGAAACTCTCTCTTAAATCCCATCTAAGGAAGAAGCATCTAGCATTGCAATCTATTTCCCTTTCCCTTTCCTTTAAAAGAGACTCTAATGAATCCATTTTGTGTACTCGTCTATATTATAGTAAGTGATAACATATACATAGATTGTTTTCAACCCTCCCAAATAGAGGAAAACCTCAACGAAAGTAGAGGAAATGAATTCCTAAATAGAGTGATAACTCTGCTTCTAAAACCTCAACTAAGAATTGTTCACCCAACACCTCTTCTTTTCCTAACAGAAATCATATTGAATGGATGATGATAAGTTTCAACTTACATTACTTACTTTAGTGGAAGTAATTCTATTTTACTCATAGAAGTCATAGTAGGGATTTGTCTCTATGGGTAGTAACACTAGCTTACTCCTAAAGGAATGGTTAAGTTTTGAGTTTTTTTCTTTTTAGATTTCCTAGATAGGAGTGTGTTGGGGATGTAAGGATCATGTAACCATACCCCTATGTTCACATACATATATCTTTTCTAGAGCATTGCCTCATAAGGTTATTATGTGGGTTTTGAGGCTCCCATGCAAGTGTGCACATATCTTATTCTTCTCTCTCTTCCTTCATGTCCTTCTATGAACCTCCAATTAGATGTTTGAAGTGTCGTTTCATTTATTTATTTATAATCTTATGATCAATGAAATAAAAAAATGCAAAGTAGCAATATTTCATCACAAAAACCTTAATTGGTTTTGTAATTTCATTTTGACTTAGAACTTTTCTTAGATAGATTTCTTGTGTGTGAACTCTTGTTTTAAAGTTTGAGGGGATTTTCTATGTACGATCTATTATGGATGGCCCTCAATATGAAAGTAGAGAGGATTATGTAAGGTTTTGATAAGTATGATGACATTATGGTGTTGATGTCAATTTATGCCATTTCATCTTTGATTTGAGATCATGGTTTTATCAATGCATGTATAATGGCATTGTGGTCATCTTTTATTTTATACCAGTTGGATACAAATTTGCTGATTTACAATTATGTGAGAGATTGGTTGGATCTTTGGTTGGTACTTGGATTTTCTTTTTTTCTTTGCAAGTACGTGATCCGAATTGGAGCCTCAATTTCACTCTTTGTTTATTACTTAGATTGGCTATTGTGTTAGCTTATGGTCACTAATTAGATTATTTATTTGCTAGTGTGATTCTTGGCATTTGTGCATGTTGATTCTCACATGGGTATTTGGTTATAGATTCCATTTTTCTAGGGAGATGATGTCAAACTTTCATTAGTACTTATGCCAAAAAGGTGGTATACTAGATCCTTTATGCTTGTATGATAGCTTTGTATTGTTGATTCTCTTCATTCACTTGGATTTGGTCATAGATTATCCACGATAGATTGGACCATCTTACTAGGTGTATTCTTGACTAAGAAGTGAATCACAATCATATTGGCATGCATTGCCATCAATTTTTGGCCTGTATATTAGAATTATCTTTGCTTGGATTACTGATAGGTATTGGAATCTTATTTATTCTTCTTTTTCTGTTGATTGTTTTGTCTTGATCGTTCAATTTTTAGGGGATATTTTGTGAGATTTTTCCTAAAATACTTCACATCTTCTCATGATCATTTTGGAAACTTGGGGGATTTGTTGATATATTTAGGTAGTGATGTGCGTGAACACACTAGGACCACTGGGACACTTTTTTCCTTATTTAGGAGGTTTTTTCCCCGGACTTGTATATACACCTATAACCCTAACAAGTTACTTATCTTTGTACATTCTAGTGGTAATACATTTAGTATTGTGTGGTGTGCTCCAAACTTCTTCTTCTTCTTTGTGTTGTTTGCATGCTTCCACAGACATCTAACTCCAACATAAACCAAGTTAGTTAAATCTAGTTCCCTTTGGTTTTGTTGGTTAGTTGGAAAACTTTCCAATATCTTTCATTTTATTAACCCTAGTTAAAGAAAAAACCTCAAGCATCCCTAGTTGGTGAATAGCAATGGAATTGATAACCGTCCAACAAATTGGACCAAAATTTAAACCTCCACACTATAAACATTACTCCTTAGATCAAGCTTACAAAGTAGTATTTTGGGATGAGGTGAAAAAACCCATATAGCAATGGGTTACTACAAGGCAAAGTCATTATATCAATGATGGATAAGGTTATATAAGCATCCTCAAAATAGTATAATATCTTCCATGTAAGGGGCATATAAAGCTAAGGATTTCCCCCTACTTCATTGCATATTGGTATTTCAAGCAATAATAGTCCATTAATTTTTTGGAATAAGTGATCAAGAGTTGGTACGTTAGTCATGACCAAACAACACGCTTCCTCACATACAAGGCATATATGGTCAAAATCAATACATATTGCAACTTGATTTATAGAAGACTTGTTCAAATCATAACCAAAATATCCATTTTTTCAAAATAGGGCTCCATGCCTTACAAAACTCCAATCATTATCGTCGGTTCCCAACAGTCAAACGAGGGAGTTGTAATTCTATCAAAGAAATAATAATTTTAGGTCAAATCATAAGGATGCATGTATGTATGTATGTGTTATACTTTAGGCAATATCTTTGAATGTTTGGAACAATAGAAAGTTACCATGGTTCCAAGTTTGTGGGATATCCAAGCACAATAAGAATCCAAGGAGGTATTGTCCAATTTATAATGCCTTCGTATTGGTTGGGAAGCGAGTTTGAGACATGCGAGTTCTTTTGTCTTTGTGACTAAGTATGTATGTACATAATATTTATGTATGTATGTATGTATTTGTGTGTGCATGTATGTACATATGTACACAGGCACGTATATATATATATATATATATATATATATATATATATATATATATATATATATATATATATATATATATATATATATGTGTGTGTGTGTGTGTGTGTGTGTGTGTGTTTGTACATATGTATGCATGTATGTATTGACAAAGGCAAGGATGAAGTTGTCTATAAGATGGGAATAAAAAAGCATTCACTCATTGGTGTCTCCATCTCATCATTTGAACTAGAGTAAATGCACTAGTAGCTTCCAATGCGATATTTAAGTAATCAATAAATTAAGTGGTTGAATAAGCATCCATAGAATGGCCTAAATCTTATCAGAGTCAGAGGCAAGGATGGAATCATCTATAAAATGGTATGTTAGAGAGCATTCACTTGTTGTTGTATTTATTTACAATTGTTTGAAGTGGACTACAAAGTACTAGCGGTTTCCTCTATGGCTTAGAATCCTATCAAAGTTAGGGTTAACTCATCTAAGAGATAGTTTCAAAAGGGATCTTCTAAGCTCAATGTAATCTCAGTTGTATTCTTGTATACTTGTATGCATAGATCCATAGAAAAACATAGAGAACTAGAGATCTAGATCTAAACACATAGATATTCGAATTTCACAAAAGGTATTCACACTACAATGTGTGACTCACCGAGTTGACTTTCGAGGCATGAATTGAGTGTCTCAATAGCTTGGACACATCTCAATAATTCAGGTTTAGCGAGTGGCATCCCATTTCATTCTAGCCAAATACCACCTCTAAGACCTATTGCAATACCTTGAATTCTTTCACCGTGAAAGAAATCTTGCAAGCCCTTTCAACTTGGATGGTGTTTGTGACATAGAAATAATTGTTCTTTGAGATGCTTTCAATGACTTTCATGAAGCAATGATCTTGGCCCACCTTCACATGGCCAAATCAGCACTTGTCCATATGACTATGTGCTCCTCTTGTGGTTGGGCCATTTCTTGATAAGAATATTAAGAACTCTATACTTATTCCACCTTGATGGGATGACTGACTTCCGTCAAGAGCTATGAAGGATCTAGTTTACTACTTCCCACCCTTGATGGGGATATGGACCTCCATTGACACATGGTAGTTGCACAATACCAAACCAAGTTAAAATGAGTCTTTCGACTATTCAATATCGATATGCCACCTTTTCATTGCCCTCATCACCATTTTTTCCCTTTCTTTTGGACCTTCATATTTTTCTCTATCTACCTCTCATTTATTTAATGAATGAGAGAAAAGTGATATGAATTGATATCTTCCCCCATCCTTGAGTGAGTTGTGGTGCCACTTAGGTCTATAGAGTAACTGGTTTTGATGCCTTTTTTGTTGAAGTAGGTTGCAAAAGATAGATGAATACTCCTTGGGATCCCACTTCCAAGAATTGACGACTTGAGAAGTTTGGGACTTAACCATGCGTTCATTGATCTATTGTGATTATGGCTTCCATTTAATCTCCCTATGGTAACCAAAGAGTTTAGTTGTATTACACTACACCATAGGAGAGTGAGTGTTTGATGATGGCATGCCTAGACAAATAGTACACAAATGATGTCCCTCTAATATAGCCATGGGCACCCATATCATAGCTTGATGTTTCTGAGCTTGGAATAACCTTTTAGGAGCCCATGTCCACTTGTGCTCTCACTCGTGGTTCCTTTGGCCTCTTCCGTATAGGAGGTGGCATTGTATTTTTATAATTTAGAAAATTTTGCTTGAAGTATTCTACTTGATCCTTAAGAATCCAAATTGAATGGAGTCATCTCGTTTAAGTGGAAGTTGATGTATAATGTTTCATGTTAGTAGATGGATACTTAGTACTCACCTCTCTGGCTTTTTTTGTCTCACAAGGTCTCTCGGAAAAGTTGGTCGAAATAGATAAGGGTACAAAGGAGAAAGTGTTAAGTGTTGATGAACATTTTTCGTGGAGATAGTATTTACATGTTGAAGGCATGGTTGATGATGAAAAGTCAATAGGTTCTAACTCTACCAAAGATTCTTGCAAATTCAAAAATTTATTAACTTCACATGCTATTCTCATGTCAATTATTATATTGGGGATTTGGTTAGTGTGATATTCTAGGAAACGAGCACCTCATCATGGTGGGAATGTACATTAGTTGTACATTAAAATTGCAATTTTGAATTGTGATTTACATGAAGAAATGAATGTTCTTTAACCCAATGTCTTTGTGTAGAAAGGGCACAAAAACAAAATATGCATGTTGAGAAATGCAATGTATGGATTAAAGCAAGCACTACATGCTTGGTATGAAAAGATATATGGCTTTGAGAACAATCCAATTGAGAGCACCTTATATGTTAAGCATGCAAATGAATTACTTCTAATCATTGTTGTATATCTTGATGATATATTGCTCATTGATCCTAACAAGAAGCATATTTCTAAAATTAAGGCTGATTTGCATGCCTCTTTTGAGATGTAAAATTTGGGGCATTTGCATGATTAATTGGGCATACAGTCTATGGAAGTTGATGGAGGAATAGCTTAGTGTCGAATAAAATACATTGACACATTGTTACAATATTTTGGCTTTGAAGATTGCAAATCTATTGCCACTCCCATGGAAATATGTTTACAATTGAGTTTTCATGATGGTCGAGATGCATTTGATGTTGTTCTTATCACAAGCCTATTGGATGTTTGATTTACTTATGCAGGCGTTGGCTTGATATTTAGTTTGTTGCCTCTCATATGATCACGTTTATGCATGGCCCAAGGCATGCAGTTAAGCACATCTTACTCTAATTGGTTTGTGCTCAAATACTTGGATTATTTTATCCCAAGGGGGGTCATTACTACCAAATTTACATGCTTTTTCTAACTCAATTGGTTTGATTGCTATGAGACTCATGTTTCCGCCAATGGGTTTTGCTTCATGCTTGGTAGCGCATGCATATCTTGGTTGAATAAGAAGGACCCTATTGTATCCACTTCTATTGGTGAGCTTGAGTACGGGGTACCTTTCATAGCTACTATTAAGTGTGTGTGGCTCAGATGCCTTTTGGATGATTTGGGTGTTGGTTAGTCTTCAACCATCACCATATTTACTAATAGTTAGAGCACATTAGCAATCATGCAGAATCTTGTGTTCCATGCTTGCATATAGCACATTGAGGTGTACTATCATTATGTCACGGAGAGACTCTCTATGGAGATATGAGTTTGGATTGTGTGGCCACCAAAGATAATTTTACATACCTTTTCACAAAGTCTCTACAAAAGTCATCACAAATATGAACTGCATTAGAGTTTGAGCAATAAAATTAATAAAGAAGTCCAATTTATAGAGAGTAATGAAGGAGCTAAAGTGAATATTATAAGTGTTTGATTCCTTATGTTTCTTACTCTCATTATCATTGGATTTATCATATTGTTTTCCATCAATAAAATATCAAAAGTACAATTTAAAAAGTTTTTCTTTTTGAATGGCTGCCAAAATCATCAAAAAGGGAGAGGAAATATTGAAGAAATCGCATCTCTCTCTCGTATAAGATGAATGAAAGCATAGTCACTCAATCTTTTGATCAAGAATACTACAAAGATTTTATTGAGAAATTGTCCAAAGATTCTTACAACTTTTTACAAGAAATGTTTGTGAAGTATTTAGAGGTTATGAAGTATCTGCAAATGGATAACCACATAAAGAAGTTTACAAAATTAACAAATAGATAATAAAAGTGGTAGATATAAATAACTGATAACTAAAGAAAGCTTCTAACTTCATGGATGAGATGAAAATGGTTGAGGTTTCATGTAAGGTCATAACGAAAATGAAAAGAGCAAGAGTGGAGATGAATACAAAGCCAAAAAGACCTTCTATAACATCTAGTTCAAGTACAAATACACATATTCATATGAAAAAAATAAAATCTTGAGCATTTCATATTTTTTAATTCTCAACAATTCAATTTCTGGATAAGTTGATAATTGTTATCTCTATTGATATTGTGATTGTTGGTATTATCGTTGAGGTGGCCTTTTGAGTATGCAAGTTGATACCTAGGCATCATATTGCACATATAGAAGGGATGATTTCTATTACAATTTTCACATCGCCTAAGTGGCCAAGGTCTTTGCCACAGGGCACGTTGCATTACTCTTTTGTGTGTTCCATCTACAACTTCTTGGCTACCAAGTCAACAATTTCTTCAAGTGAAGACTTTGTTGAGCTAGAAGAAGTTTAGGCTTCACTCCTAGTATCAACAGGTGAAATCTTCAATTTCACAACTATATTTTCTTCTACATCTACACATTCTTTTATGCATTCATTCAAGGTTTTGGTTTTGAATATATACAAGAAAACTTAGTTTCCATGGGTTAACCCCTATTGGAATAGGGAAATCAAACTATTTTTAGGTGAAATCTCGCTAGCAAGGCATCTATCTATGTATTGCTCAATTCTTCTAACATTGTCTTTTATTTGAGATAGTATTGTATGTATGTATGTACTCTCAAACACATACACAATCACTTTCTTGGATCGAGGGGTTGCATCGTTATTGGTCCAATATTGCCTTTGAGTTACTCTATAAAAACATGTGGTGTTCCAAGAGGGTTCAAATTTCAGGTAGTGGAGTCAAAATGCATTAAAAAGCATCATGCCTTCTTTAAGCATAGATGGGATTTCAAGCAATCGAGTGTCCTCATCACTCCTATCTACCTAGAACACTACTTTACCTTTTTCATTGAATGCTCAGGGTCTAGTGTGAGAATGTAGCCCATTCCTTCCTTATCCTCAGTGTTTATCACAAAATTGAACATGGGATGTCAAGATACTATCAAACTATTAGGGTTTTTAATCTTGACCACTTGGTAATTTAGGTCATCTAGGTAGATGCCTATCATGTGGAAATTCAATTTAAAAAATTCTAAGATTGTATGATAATCCTAGCTCTATGGGTCTACATCATCAAGGCTGACGGGTTAGTGTGCATGTCTTCAAAAACAACCATTTGGATCCAATCAAGCTCAGAGTCACTACTACATGAAGTCAAGAGTGGTGTGTCTGGGTGCAGTTTACTACTTCATGTGACTTTTGATGGTATTTTGTGGCCCTAGCAGTTGGATCTAAAGTGCACAAACAATGATGTGAATATGTTTATTGTACATAAGAGGAATCCTAATCACATACACACACACTTCAACTTGCATACACCTTTAAATTTTAACGTAATCCTTTTAACTCAAGTCAATCAAGGTCAATACTCTAAATTTTATGCTCCTTTTGCTAAGAACCATGATCAATTTTAGACTTCAACTATAAGCATTAGAGTTCACAATTACATTTGAGGATGAATACTAACAAACAATCCATATTTACTCTTCAATTTTGCCTTTATGTTCTTTGAAATCCTCAAGATAATGTGTTGAACACAGTGTGGCAGTCACATTTTTTTTTCAAGTTCTCCCAAATCATTTTTGTAGACAAAGAGAGTTGTACATACTTGTGGAATAGCTTTCTTGTAAGAGAGAAGAGTCTTCCCTTAAAAATATCCAAGATAAGAGTTAATTAAGAAACTTTTCTTTTAATTTTTAGGAACTTTTGGAAATAAAAAAGGAATGAACTTGGAAAAGCTATATAAAAACTCCAAGAACTCATTTGTAAAGGACTTTATGCTAGTGTGAATAAGAGAGCTCTTCTTTTTATAACATTCATGCACCAGGAACCATGTTCCTTGACCCAATCCACATGAGTGAAGATATCCTCAAGAGGATGTAGACCTATCAATGAGTACCATAAGAACTTTCAACAAAAGATACATGGGTGATAATGACACCCACTTCCTTTTTGGTAAAGATTTCTCTGGTGTAGAAGGCTCAAGTGGATTCAATACTATGCCCCACATTAGATCACAAGCAAGAAGAACAACTGTTAAACGTTGTACTTCTAACTGTCAGAAGTGCATTTAAGCAATTCTTGGGTTCTTGGGAGTGGAAGGGGTCTGTTAGACAGAGGCCCTGTACTTAGTTCCCAAACTAACTGCTTACACACAGCAATATACTAATGTTGAGAGCTCTATCAAGAATCTGCTATACTTAGACATTACAATTCACAGTCTTAGCTCAGCCACGTGTACCGAATACGCTAAGATACTATGTTGCATCTACACATAACTTACTGAAAATGTCAGAAACACGAGTAATCGTCAACCTTTACCGAATGGATACCACAATCCAACCAATGTTCGAAGACACAGAGAATCCAGGTATTCAGATACACCGTACTGAAGATTCAGTACGCAACCCAAGAAATCTGACTGTAGCTTAAACTTTGCCGTATGAAACCTCGACCTAGATACTACAGACAACTTAAGACAACCCGAATACCAGAAGAGTTACCACGACTGCATAGACTTCGCCACATATTTGCAGAACATTTCAAGAAAGTAAACAACCCGATACGCGAACTAGCTGGGACTCACAACCGCAATGGATACCAACAGACAACAGACAAGACGAAACACAGATACACACAAAATACTCAGAAATTCGATAAGATACTCTGAATTAATCAACTCGACACACAGTAACGCTACAGACAAATCACCCAGACAGACAGTCTGGTGATCTCTCGAACGTCTATGAAGTTAACAAACAGAACAGATGTTGACAGCAGACAAGACAAGAGGCGAACATAAAACTCAGAATACTTGAAATTATGCAAACAAACACTACAGTAACGCCCTGCTCAGTCACCCAGCCAGACACTCTAGTGATCCACCACGGAACCCTCACTGGCGCGTCTTTCTTTGATTTATATAACTTTTACAAACTGTCTGTAACAACCTTTCGCTCATGCGAACAAGATTCAGTTATACATTTCCAATCCGGCGGCCGCTAACACTCTGGCACGCACGGTGGACTCGAACCCACAGGTTTACAAAACTACTGCTCATCTATAATGCCTTCTAAGTACATATTTCTAGCTAATCTAAAGGTGCGGGCGATCTTTTTCTTTAGAGTTTCTAATAATTGTTTGAGGGTGTCCGGTTCTATTAGCTGTGCATCTATTCTTACAGAACTTAGAGCTATGGCTTCGGTGAGCAAAATTTCTGCTTGTGTTTGCAGAAAGGCTTCCTGTAAATAAAATTTGTTTGCAAGCACCGCATCTCTGGGTACCTTCATATCTGCAACTTGTTGCTCCATCTTGTTTACTCTTTCCTTCTGATTTTCCAGCTGATTCTTCCTTCTTTCGATTTCTTGAATCTGAAAATTTACGGTTCTGGAGTATGATTCCTTTTCGTGTCAGAAATCTGATATTAACTTCTGTGTTTGAGCTTCCTTTGACAAATACCGTTTGAGCATGTTATTTACATCTGCTAATTGGTCTTTGTATCTTTGTAGTTCTTCCGCTGTCTTCATTGCCAGATCGTGCTGTTCTTGGCCTTTCTGTACCACTTCATCGAGTTGCACTATGGTCTCTTCTAATAGATTACCTAATGCTACTCTGGCATCTTCTTTATCCTTTAGATCGATCTTCAACTGACTGATTTCGGCCTGTGCTTCGCTTAGTAACTTGTCCTTTTGGTTGAGATGTGCCAGTGCAGTATCTCTTTGATCGGCAATTGTTTGTTGTTCTGCAAGCTGGGCTTGGAGATGGGTAATTTGGGCGTGCAGCTGATGGTTTTCTGCTTTGACCGCATCTATTTCTTCTTGCAGAGGCGTGATATCTGCTTCTCGATGTCCACCTTGTGTTGTAACTCATTCCGAATATTATCGGTGACTTCTCTCATTTGGATTGGCAATTGCTGTGATAACTGAATTAGCAATTGACCCATGTTTGCCAGTTCAAAGATTACGGGAATCGAAGGAAGTGGGAGATGTTGGCGAGGTTGAGATGAGGACGTGGTGAGGAGTTGTTGGGAGTTGGGTGGGGAGTAGTTTGGGGATGAGGAAGAGGAGTCAGCGGGTTCGTTAAGGTGAATGGGTTGGATGGGGATAATGGTTTCGATTGGCGGCTCCGGTGGGGGAGTGAGAAGAACAGAATTTGACTGTGATACCTTATCTCTGGTGTGTTGTGCAGTTTCTGCGACTGTGGAGTCAACTGCCTTAAGCAGCTCTTCGAGAACTTCTTTAGCAATTTGTTCCTCATCTGCTTGTTGTTCCCGCTCAGATTGTTGCTGGGATGCTTCTTCTGTAAAGGTTGTGTCGGCTTCAGTATGATTCTCTTGTTCTTGTTACGCTTGGGAAGATGACTGCACGGGGGATTCATGCTGCATCGATGTTGCGGTGTCGTGGAATGTTTCTTCGTCATGTTTTTCTTCTTCCTTGTCATCATCTTTCTTTCCTTCGACTGATCCCTGTGCTTCACTCTCAAAGGAAAGGATGGCTACAAGCAATTGCAGCGCAAATCTTTCAGGTTCAGGTCGACATAGGATTGCGTACTCGTTTGATGAATACCTAGGAAATAATTCTATCATTCTTGCGACTGGCAGACTCGGGCCATTTTCCCGACCTTTCCGAGGGAGTCTAAACGCTTCTGCAAAAGCTTGGAAGGTGATCAATGTACAGGACTAGAGGGAGGTGATCGGCCAACTCTGCTTGGTGGCAGGTGTGTTGGCGATGGCGGAGATGATATGGGCAAAGAATGGGTGGGATTCCACTGAATGCCAAGGCAGTTCAGCGAACTTGGATAGCCCACGAATGTGCACGAACTCTCCTACATCGGCAGGGAGTCCATCACGGAAGGCGGCATAGTTAGCCAAAGCTTCCATGGCGCACACAGAGACAGCAATCACAAGCACACAAAGCACAGGGTTCGCACAATAACACAAATCACACAAACACAATAGCAATTTTCGGCGAAACAGAAAAGGTTAAGTAGATGCGTTGCAGGGGAGAGCAATCAAGAATGACTAATCATCGCACGGTATTGAGATGATAATTCTTAACTTCGGTGTGCATGCATGAGTAGCTGGAAAGGGCAGGGCGGCTGTGGACATAATTAGGTATCAAAACGCAGATATTTACAGACTTATTTTATTAAGCACACCAAAAAAGAAAAGAAAAGAAAATAACAGAAAAGAGAATGCCAAAAGATGCGGCTAACCGCGAAACGTTTTAGTGTGGATTAGATGCTTGTTGATATGGCCGCAACTTTGATCCATTTATCACCTTTGGAAGAGGAATTCCGGTCAAAGTGGTCAACCAAAAAGTTGCTGCGCCCACTTGTTCAACAATCCGGTAGGGACCAAACCATCGTAGCTTGAATTTGCCAGCAGAGCGATTCGACTTTGCATTGTAAAAGAGTACAAGTTGTCCCACCAAAAAAATTGGAGTCTTTAGATATCGATCATGTGTTCAAGCTTGTCTTAGTTGTACTTCCTGCATAGTCAAAAAACTGTGCCATCGATGCTCGTCTAATTCTCTGAGTGTATCCAACCGAAATGATAGTGATTCTTCAGGTAGCAGTTTCTGAGCGATTGCTACTCGTAAACTTGGCATAACTATCTCCATCGGTGCTATTGCTTCCAATCCATACGCTAGTTTGAAAGGGGTTAGTCCTGTTGTTACCTTGTATGTAGTCCGATATGCCCACAATACTGCAGGTAGCAGTTGATCCCATCTTTCTGGTGCTTCTAAAATGAATTTTCGAAGCATATTCAACAAAGTTTTGTTTGTACTTTCAGCCAAACCATTTGCACGAGGATAATATGGTGAACTAAATTTATGTGTGACCTGAAACGAATGTGTGAGTACTTTCATTAAATTGTTGACAAAATGAGTGCCTTGATCTGTAACAAGTTCCAGCGGTAAGCCAAAACGTGGAAAGACATCCTTCAATAGACATTTTGCTACCGCAACAGCTGTGGCAGACCGTAAAGCCCAGGCTTCTGCCCATCTGGTAGCATAATCAGTACATGTCAAAATATAACGATTATTATTGAGGATTGCTGGTGGTGTAATAGGGCCAATGAAATCTAGATTCCACTTCTAAAAAGGCTCTAATGGCAAGACAGGTTGTAGAGGGAAAAGGTGACGTTGCAGGGGCTGTCCAGATCTCTGACAACTATCACATTGTTTGACAAACTGTGATACATCCCTGTACATAGTAGGCCACCAAAGACCACTTTGTAGAATTTTCCGGTGTGTTAAGTCTGCAGCAAAATGGCCATCGAAAGGAATTGAGTGAGCCAAATTAATGACTGAGTTAACTTCATGTGGTGGAATACAACGAAGTAAAACTCTAGTGTGATCTGTATAGTATAATTCCCCAGCAATCAACCGAAATCGGCGATTGAAAACTGAGATTTTCCTTCGTATTGTAGGAGAAGTCTGAGTAGGAAGGTATCCATCAGTGAGGAAGGTCAAGATCTGATCATAATATGTAGATGGCATAGGTGGGTCTATAATTTCATCATTAGTCGGTTCAGAGACATAAATTGCCGGTGTTGTGTCATCTATACCGACCGGAGCTTCATCGGAATCTAAGCGAGAGAGAAAATCTGCTAAGGCATGTGAACTGCCTGGCCGATGAATAACTTCGTAGTCAAACTTTTGTAAAAGCAGAACCCATCGTGCTAATCGACCACCTAGATGCTGTTGCCGAACTAGATAGACAAGTGCAGCATGATCTACATGAAAAGTAAATCTACGGCCTAGCAAATAATGTCTGAACTTCTTGAAAGAATATACTAGACCTAGACATTTTCTCTCTGTTACAGAGTAATTCTTTTCAGCAGGTGCTAATCTTCGACTTGCATAGTACACTGGTCTGAACCACTTATCGGTTTGTTGCATTAGAACGCTCCCTATTGCTATATCTGAAGCATCAACAAATACATGAAATGGGCGATCCCAGTCAAGAGGCTGTAAGATTGGAACTTGTGTTAGTAATCCCTTTAGACGATCAAAAGCAGTTTGACAATCCGGGGTCCAGTCAAATTGTCGAGGGGTCTTGTTTATCAATCGGTTCAGTGGTATTGCCAAATGAGCAAGCCACCGTAAGTGTCGACCATGCCATCTTACTTGGCCCATGAAGAGCATTACTTCCTTAGGTGTAGTGGGTACAGGTGCTTCTAACACAGCTGTGATTTTATCTGGATCCACCTGTATACCCTGTGCAGATACAATGTGACCAAGTAGCTTCCACATGAAACCGCAAACACAGATTTGTTTGGGTTCAAACAGAGTCTATATTCTCTGCGCTTTTCAAAGCAGCACCGTAAATGGAACAGGTGTGCTATCATCTTACCGAAAATCAAAAAATCATCAAGATATCCTTGCATAAAAGAGGTAAGGTAAGGAGAAAATATTTCCTGCATACACCTTTGGAACGTACTTGGGGCATTTCTTAATCCAAACCACATAACAGTACATGCGAAAACACCCCAGTTGGTAATGAAGGCGGTCTTTGGTATATCCTGTTCAGCCATTCTAACTTGATTATACCCACTGTACCCATCTAAGAATGAATACATTTCATGTCCTGCTACTCTATCAAGCATTGTGTCAAGAAAAGGTAGCGGAAAGGGATCAGGCACCATAGCTGCGTTCAGTTTCCGATAATCTACACATATTCGTAACTGCTTATTCTTTTTAGGGACACTAACAATTGGTGAGATCCATTCAGCATGCTCTACTAGTACAATAAATCCGACTTTGAGTAGTCTATCAAGTTCTGCCTTTACCTGTGATGCATAGTTTGGATTCATCCGATAGCTGGGTTGCTTAAGTGGTTTTGCTTTCGGCTTCAACATGACCCTGTGCTGATAGATGCGCGGGTCCAAACCCTTCATATCTTTGTAATCCCAAGCAAATACATCAGAAAATTCTCGAAGTAGTTGGATTAAATCTGCTTGAAATAACTCAGGTAAGCTCTCCTTTATCTTAACAAGTCGTGGATTTTCTTCATCCCCTAAATTGTAAGTGGTCAGTTGATCTTCTGGAACATAGAATTGTCGAGGCTTCTCTGTATCCTCAGCTGCCTTAAAAAGTTCATTTAGATCAACGTCATCTATGGTAGCCTTATCTTCTTTCATATCTTTTTCTGTTACAGTCATCACCGTACAAACTGTAGGATTCCAATTATATACAACAGATTATAGATCAACAGTTCCTAGGGAGATCAAATCAATGTTATTTTTCAGAAACTCTTCTTCTTCATCATCTGACAACCCATCTAGCATATGGACTGGTTCTGCAAAATACGGTCTAGCATGCAACTCGCAAGGTTGTATAGCATCTAATTTTACAACGTATTTACGATTATTATCTTTGAAAGTGAGTTCCTGTGTAGACCAATCTTGTATCACCTTAGCGTGCTTCAACAAAGGTCGGCCGAAAAGGAGATAATAATCAAGTGTGGATTCCGGTAATTCTAGTATGACAAAGGTCATTTTAAATGTTGTACCTTGTAAAGTTATTGGTACATTTCGTGCAAGTCCTACGGGATGAACTCTTGATTGGTCGGGCATTCTGACAAAAAACTGAACTGGTTCGATTTCGGTCCACCCTAACTTTTTTCATAGTGCAGCAGTAGCAATGTTGACACCAGATCCTCCATCAATTAGTACCTGTGTGATTTTATGATTTTTATACCATACCGTAATTAAAGGAACTGAATGATCGACCGTAGAATCAGGTTCCGGTTCCACTGTTGCTGTTGGTGGAATGCAAGAAGGCACAGGACTGAACTGTTGTTTGAATTGTTGTCGAACTCCCGGTACTAGTGCAAGTAATTGGCCCAGAGGAACAGTGATGGATGCTTTAGATAAAATTTCCCAGGCCTTTTGTGATTGGATTGTATTTTCCACAGATTCTGAAGATGATGCGCCTGTTGAAGATGATGTGCCTACTGCTGAATTAGAATCCTGTTGTTGTGTTCCTTCCTCGGTTAACGGAGCTTGGGTCACCGGAATAGGATCTGGAAACACTGGAGGTTCTGTGGTGGTCCATTGACTAGCTTTATCATACATCCTTTGTTGTTCACGTATGCCTGGTTCAAATATTTCTGTTGCTAGTTGCAGTTGTTTACTGGATCGGGTCTGAATTACTGCAGCGTGCATTTCTACAGGTGTGATTTGTACCATATTAGCCATTGGGCTTTGACGTTCTTTCTTCCTGTGATCATACTCAGCTGCATCCTTACAAAATCTTCTAATGTGACCAAATTCACCACAAAAATGACAGTGCGGTGGTGGCAAATTGGGATTTTCCGGTGCTGGTCCGGCCTGCTAGCGGTTTGCATTGTAGTTATTATTTCTCTGTCCTTTGTAATTTTGAAATCCTTGTTGCTGGTTGTTTCTCATTTTCGGAGGTACATAGTGATTGGCTGGCTTCCCTGGTTCCTGTATAATTGCATTGACAGTTGTTGGTCCCTGTACTTTGGCGTTATATGCACAGTCTTCGGTGGTGTGTCCGATAGTGTTGCAGATAGCACAAAACAACTGATTAAGTGCACAAGTGGCACTAGTATGGCCTGAATTCTTGCATGTAGTGCAGTACATCTGTATGGTCGGGTCTTCGGCGATATTTCTATTTGCTTTTAACCACTCCAGATCTTCTGTAAATCCTCCAACCTTGTTTTCCAGCTGCAACGCCATTGCAATTACTGCATCTAGCGTCATAGCTCCTACACAGCGTATGATCATAATCTGTTTAAGTTGCGGAGTCAATCCATTGATAAACCATTGAGTAATAACGTCATCCGATAGGTTGGCATGTGCTAGTGGTAACTGCCTCAAATGAGTCCTGAATAGAGTGGCATATTCCTATACTGTTTTATTTATCTTCTGTCTATTGTTTTGCAGGTAGTCAAAAATTTCGGCTGGATTCTTCTTTAGCCTGAATCTCTGCAAAAAGGCATCCCTTACTGCTTCATAGGTGCCGAAATGGTTAATATCATATTCTGTAAGCCGCCTAGCTGCTTCGTTAACCAATGTCGATTGGAAAACAATAGCCTTATACGCCGGATCAGGTGGATGGTTGAGCACAACGTAACTTATCTCAAATGTGCGTACATGAGCATCCGGGTCATCTCTTGGGAATCCACCAAATTTGGTGTACGTTACTCCTGTTAGAGTCGGCTTTGGTGGGCATAGTTGTTGTTGTTGTTGTTTTTGTTGTTGCTTCTGTTGTTGTTGCCCGTTCATGGCTCTGATGGTTGTATTGTGACTATCTTCTGTATCCCGAGGCTGAATATCGGAACCGTCGGAATCTGTATCATCGGCCTGGCACTTTCCGGTTCGATAATCTTGTTCAGTATGTTTTGAATCTCGGTTTCGAACAAGCTACCTTCCTTCTTGATGTCAAATGTAGGAAAGCTTACTCCCAATAGCGGTGCCTGAGCTGAAGATTCACTGAGAAATGATAAACCGTCACCGAAAAACTGCGATCTTTCAGCAACTGTTACCGAAATATCACCGGAATGTGTCGAATCTTCACCAAAACAAGGTGTTTTTTCTCCTTCACTAATTTCTTTGGCTAAGGTGTTTCTAGTCATAAACAAATTTGAATCTTTACCCAATGTTGTTAAACTAACTTCAGGTTGCGTCCTGGTATATTCTGGAATTACTATATCTTCGACAGATTGTGCCGAAATCGTACCAGAATTTACCAGAGGCGTAGCACGTTCCACCGGAATATGACCGGAATCACTACTAATGTTCTTTACTTTCTTGACAACTGGGTTAGACCTAGCTATACTTCTACCTCCCGGAGTCGTCCTTAGCAAATTACATACCCCAGGCTGGCGGTTCTTTGGATACGTTTCACCGGATCGAGTAACCGGCATGTATCATCTTTTGTACGAATCGCGTACTATTACTGTCGATTAAAAATTTACAGTCACATTTCCACAACTGGTTTGCAACAATCTGATCTGTTGCCACCTTCCCACAAACGGCGCCGGTGTTAAACGTTGTACTTCTAACTGTCAGAAGTGCGTTTAAGCGATTCTTGGGTTCTTAGGAGTGGAAGGGGTCTGTTAGACAGAGGCCCTGTACTTAGTTCCCAAACTAACTGCTTACACACAGCAATATACTAATGTTGAGAGCTCTATCAAGAATCTGTTGTACTTAGACATTACAGTTCACAGTCTTAGCTCATCCACGTGTACCGAATACGCTAAGATACTATGTTGCATCTGCACATAACTTACTAAAAATGTCAGATACACGAGTAATCGTCAACCTTTACCGAATGGATACCACAATCCGACCAATGTCCGAAGACACAGAGAATCCAGGTATTCAGATACACCATACTGAAGATTCAGTACGCAACCCAGGAAATCCGACTGTATCTTAAACTTTGCCGTATGAAACCTAGACCTAGATACTACAGACAACTTAAGACAACCCGAATACCAGAAGAGTTACCATGACTGCATAGACTTCGCCAGATATTTGCAGAACATTTCAAGAAAAGAAACAACCCGATATGCGAACTAGCTGGGACTCACAACCGCAATGGATACCAACAGACAACAGACAAGACGAAACACAGATACACACAAAATACTCAGAAATTCGACAAGATACTCTAAATTAATCAACTCGACACACAGTAACGCTACAGACAAATCACCCAGACAGACAGTCTGGTGATCTCTCGAACGTCTATGAAGTTAACAAACAGAACAGATGTCGACAGCAGACAAGACAAGAGGCGAACATAAAACTAAGAATACTTGAAATTATGCAAACAAACACTACAGTAATGCTCCGCTCAGTCACCCAGACAGACAGTCTGGTGATCCACCACGGAACCCTCATTGGCGCGTCTTTCTTTGATTTATATAACTTTTACAAACTGTCTGTAACAACTTTTCGCTCGTGCGAATAAGATTCAGTTATACATTTCCAATCCGGCGGCCGCTAACACAACTCCTCATTTACAAATTGGAAATAATGATATTTTCCATTTCCAACACCTTAGGAATATTGATAAAGGCTTTGACCTTCACAAGTTGCCAAATGCATTCAAAATCATTAGTATGGAACCTCAGATCCATATGATATGGTGGTAGAGGTTAAGAAATTCCCTTGAGTGAAGAAAATTAATGATTTTTTCACTCAATATGAATAATTTGGGCTCACCTTGATTTAGTTCCAACCACTTGATAGACATGCATGCATAAGGGTGTCTACCATGATACTTCTTGCTTGGTCCATAGATTCAAACAAGCAAATGAAACAATTAGAATTCCCATGTCAAGATTCAAAAAATTAGTAGACCATTGTCCATGAAGAGAGCTTCCCTCTCAAAAGAAAAAAAATTGTATGTTTTTGGATGGGTTGATGAGTGGTGAATTGAGATCATTTGTCTATATCAAGCACTTACAAACAATTGATGCCTACCTAAAGGAGTTTTGATTTGGAAGAAAATGTAGAAAAAACATATTTATCTTCCTCAATTCCAAACACAATATGAACAATCATCAAACAATATCTCACGAATTCCCTTAGAAGAGTTGTCCAATATGGTTGCCAGAAAGATTGGGGATCATTATCTATGTGGCTAGGTGCATTTCAGGTGGAGGAAAACATCCAACCCCAGCATAAAATCTTATAAAAGCACAACACTAGATTTAGAAAGGAGATCTTGAAAATTTTATCCCATTGAACAAAAGTGGACAAACCATGTATGTAGACTGTTATTGTAATCCAAAACACATAAGACATCTATTGTTATATTTTGGTAGTGATGTGTGTGGACACACTTAGGACTGTCAAGGCACGTTTTTCCCTCTTTAAGAGGGTTTTTCCCTTGGCTTGTATATATGTCTATAGCCCTAATGGGTTACTTATCTTTGTACATTCACTTGCTAATTCATTTAGTGTTGTGTTGTGCTCCAAGCTTCTTCTTCTTCCTTGTGCTTTTTACATCCTTCCATATACCTCAAACTCATACAATTGGTATTAGAGCATGACACCACTTCATCTAAGGCATCATCAACACCCTTCCAATCACAATCTCAGAATCACATGAAAACTAGTGAGCATACTCAGAGTGATTAGGAGTTCAAAATAGCTTTGCTATGTGGCATTGAAATTCTAATTTGAGCTCATTTTGGCCTTTGAATGCACTATGTTAGTGCTTGTGTAGGCAATTTTGTCCTTTTGTGCCAAACATATACAAGTTTTGGTTCGCCAGTATAAGAACCTCAAAGTTCGCTACAAGTTTAGTAGAGTTTGATTGGGTGGTTCTGTTCAACTTTTCAAGATACATTTATTCTCCTCCATCAAGGTATCTAGTGAATGGCCATGGCAAAAAGCAATGATGTATTTTGTATGTTGGTTGTTGAGAATAGGTCAGATGGTACTAATTACCCATTGTGGGCATATATGATGTGTCATGTATCGATAGTAAAAGGACTCTGGAATATTGTGCAAGGTGTTGAGAAAAGTCCTACTACACTTGCAAATAGAGTTATTGATGGTGATGCAGATGGCATTGAAGAGAGAGTGAGCATATGAATGAAGGAGATTCTATGGAAAGTTTTTTATAAAGATGAAAGATTTGAAGGAGTAATTGATTTCTATTGATGAAGTCTTGGTTTATATCAGAGTTTTATTTCTGCTCTTTGTTTGATGATGAAAGGCAATCCAAATGCCTTAACATTTGAGGAATTAGTCTCTGTTTTGTTGCAAGAAGATCAGTCCAAGTAGAATAGGTCCATTATTCATGTTACATATCAAGTTTTCCTAGCTAGTGAGAAGGGAAAAAGTAAATGGATCTCATCTACTAGTAAGTAAAAATCCACTAATGTTGCATAGTTTAAGAAAAAAGCCAAATATGAGAAGAAAATAGAAAAGAAGAAACAATTTTGCAAATATTGTAAGGAAAATGTCATTTGATAAAGCGTTGTCCAAAACTGGTTGCAAAAGAGGCAAATAAGAAAGAGGCTGGAACGGTTGCAGAGCCTCTTCACCGAACATAGAGTATACTAATCTTGTTCAAAAAGAAGAATGGGCATTTACTATTGTATGCAACTATGAACCATCTTCTCATGAATAATATATGTTAGCACTAGACTCAGATGTTTGATACTTTGATAGTGGGCACCCAAACATATTACCTCGAAGTGCAATTTCTTCAGTTCACTTGAGCCTGCCCCTAGAGGGAATAATCTCACATGCTCTACCAGTATGGTCAAACGTCAGGCTTTAACATACAGCTTCTAGCTTTTGTTTGTTATGCATGTAGTATATGTACTTAATAGGTGTCCCACCAAAGCACTACAATCTATAACTCTATATTAGACTTGCCATAGTCGCAAACCATTTGTTTCTCATCTGCATGTCTTGGGTTGTCTGGCATATGCATTAATGTCTGAACAACAACTCAAGAAATTGGATGATAAAGTAGTGAAATGTATTTTTGTTGGGTAGAGTTCTGAAAGCAAAAGCAATCATGTGTATCATCCAAATATTAAATGCATTTTGGTTAGCTATGATGTTGTTTTTGTGGAAGATGCAATTCAACCATTACTTTCATGTACCAAGGAGATTTCAATTAGTTCTAGAGATGTGTATGATAGTTTGCTACCACTTTTTATAGATAGACAATCAAGTTCTAGTCCAAATGAGGATATTTCTCAATGTTTACAAGTTCCACATGATGATGTAGGTCATTCCATTTCTCATGTAGATTTACATGATGCACTTGTTATGCTTATTGTGAACGATGCCTTGTCACAAACATGGGTGGTCGACTTTGGTACAATTGCCTCCTAAGAAATGGAGGTTGATGACATGGGTGGATTGATCACCACTTTGACTGCCTTCCCTGTGCATACATTTCATGCATCCTGATATGCATAAGGTGATTTTTTTCTTGCATTGTGTGGGACCACAAGGCTGAAGGGCATCACCTATTTTGTGGGCTGGTGGACATCCGCTTCCAGTAAGTGTTTTTTGTGGACAAAGGAATGTGATAGTTAGAGAGTTTCATAACCAATATGACACAAGATAGACACTAAGCCTTGGAGAGGATTTCAAGGGGCCCATTCTATTCCTACATGGGTAGTTCTTGCTTGGAAAATTCATTGCAGTTTCGAAGGACAATTCTCGCTCGGAGCATGCTGGCTATTATGGGGCTTTTTGCATGATTATGAAGGCCATTACCTAGGGGTGGACACTGGTCACTGTTCTGAAAAAACATCAGAAGGGGGAATGCCCCATTTATGCACTCACACGAGTGGCAAGAGGGCGGTGGTCACCACTCATGCGATGACACAGGGAAGACGGGGGAAAAAGGATTTGTTTTTTGGGGGTCTGCACCGCAAGTTCTAGAGGGGGGGCAGTGAGGAAACAAAAAAAGGGGTGTTCCTTGGCTGTTTTTTGATGTGTGCAGGTAGCAATGGGGGGCTCAGGTGGGTTACCCTCAGAAAAGGTGCACAGATAATAGCAGTAGTGGAGGCTCGTTCAAGGGGGGCTCTCGGTAATTTGGAAAAGAACTCCACACGAGGAGAGGGCGTCTGTTCAACAACATGGAAGATACCGGGGGGCAAAGAGGGGGTGACAACAGTGAGATTCCCTACTACAACGCTGAAGTCTCCTTCGATGATGACATTCATATTTTCCTTGAAGATAACATCGTTGGGGGTTTCGACTTTGTATTGGCTCCATTGATTGATCCCAAGTATAGGTTTTGAGAACAATCCAACTGAAAGAACCTTATATGTTAAGCATGCTAATGATGTGCTTCTGATCATTGTTGTGCATGTTGATGATATGTTGCTCACCAGTCCTCATGAAAAGCATATTGTTGATTTTAAGGCTGATTTGCATTCCTCAGTTGAGATTTATGATTTGGGGCATTTGCATTATTATTTAGGCATTCAATTTATGCAAGTTGATGGTTGAATGACTTTGTGTGAAACGAAATATATTGACACATTATTGTAACATTTTGGCCTTGAAGACTATAAACCTATTGCCACTCCTATGGAGATAGGTTTACAATTGAGTCTTCATGATGCTCGAGATGCATTTGACGTTGTTTTCTATCAATAGGCTGTTGGATTCTTGATTTTACTTATGCATTACTTGGCCAAATATTGAGTTTGCTACCTCACATATGAGTAGGCTTATGCATTGCCTAGGTGTCAAGCATTGGGAGGCGGTTAAGCACATCTTTCGCTATTCGATTGGTACCTAGCTACTCGGATTTTTTTATCCCAAGGGGGGATCACTACCGCTAGATTTACATGCTTTTTCTGATTCTGATTGGGCTAGTTGTTATGACATGTGTGTCCACTAGTGTTTTTTGCCTCATGCTTGGAAGCTCATGCATATCTTGGTTGAGCAAGAAGCAGCCTACTATGGCCACTTCTAGTTGTGATGCTGAGTATAGGGCAGCTTTCACAGTGATTATTGAGTGTGTGTGGCTTAGACACCTTATGGTTGATTTGGGTGTTGGTCAGTCTTCTGCCACCACCATCTTCACTGACAGTCAAAGCACATTGGCATTTGCAAGGAACCCTGTGTTCCATGCTCACACTAAGCACATTGAGGTGCATAATCATTATGTCATGGAGAGGTTCTCTACTGGAGAGATCAGCTTGGCATATGTTCCCATGCAGGAGAACATTGCAGACCTTTTCACAAAGGCTCTACCTAGGGAGAAGTTTGAAGCCGTCCGCAATGCTTTAGGCTTACTTCCTTTTGTGGATTGGTTCCACATAGCTTTGCACTTCCTTATACATGAGTGCAAGCTCCTTTTTCATCGCCTCACTCCCAAGGGTGATTTATTGATATATTTAGGTAGTGATGTGTGTGAACACACTAGGACCGTCAGGGCACTTTTTTCCCTCTTTAGGAGGTTTTTTCCTTCAGCTTGTATATATGCCTATAGCCCTAATGGGTTACTTATCTTTGTACATTCTAGTGGTAATACATTTAGTATTGTGTGTTGAGCTCCAAGATTCTTCTTCTTCCTTGTGTTCTTCATGTGCTTTCGCAAACCTCGAACTCCAACATCTATGTTATGTGAGTGCTACTTTTGTTTATGCATTGTTTTATGAAGCTAATGCATAACTCCAGGTTCATGGATAGAACGATGTAGATTGGCTTGGTAGTATTCGAGATAGAAGATCTACTAGTGGCTTTCTATTATCACTTGGGAGTGAAGTTGTTACATGGAGCAGTAAGAAGAAACCCATTATTGCTTTGTCGATCATAGAGGCTGAGTATAGAGGTGTTGTAATGGAAGCATGCAAAGCTTCATGGCTAGAGATGTTGCTTGTAGATTTAAGTGTGGAAGTGCAAAATCCTATCATAATTTATTGTGATAATCTTAGGAGCATTTAGTTAACATGAAATCCTATCTTTCATGCTAGAACAAAGCATATTGAGGTAAATTATCACTTCATCGGAGAAAATGTATTAGCATGTGATATTGATCTTGTTTATGTGAGGATAGATGAGTAGGTTGCTGATATTTTCACCAAAGCACTTGGAGCAGAGAAGTTGAAAAAGTTTCAGAAGATTCTTGGATTACAGGACATGACATTGAGCTTGAGGGGGAGTGTTGAGGTATCAAGCTCAACAGGTGATGATTGAGGATGAAATGTATCAATTTTTCATTTCTTTGCCATGTATAATGGTCATGTTGGTATATGTCAAGGATACTTTAGTTAGCTTTATTGGATTTATCTACCACGAGTGATGCCACATTTGTTTCTTGCCAACTCACTCATTTGTGAACATTAGGATTTTCCTTATGTGATGTTCTTTATATATTTGCACTAGTTGTATTGTTGTATTAGGTCATTCTTGTATATTTTATGTAATAGAAGAAGAAGAAGAAGAAGAAGATCAATCTCCCTTGCCGCAATCTATGTGTGCTCCTCTCTTAGTGTGTGAGAGTGTGTGAGAGCGCTCTTCCTTATCTCCTTTCTCTTGACATGTAAGCTGGGGAAGGCATTATATGGGTTGAAACAAGCCCCTAGGGTATAGTACCAGCAGAGAGATAATTATCTCTTAGATCTAGGTTTCAAAAGATGTGGTTTTGATGCTAACTTGTATGCTCTAAGGAGAGGAGGGAAGACAAATGTGCTTGTACTCTATGTAGATTACCTTGTGATTATATGAAATGATGATGCTCTTCTTCAATGAATAAAAGATGCCTTGAGTTCAAAAATTGAAATTTTAGACTTGGGCTTAATGCATTGTTGCTTAGGCCTTGAAGTTTGGAAGGAACCAAGGAAGATTTTCATCTCTCAACAAAAGTATGAAAAATAGACATTGAAGGCATTTGACGTGGAGGATTGCAAGGAAATGTCTACACCTATGGAGGTCAACACACAATTATTTTTTGAAAGTACTTCACCTCTAGTGGATATTGGAGGATACAAGAAATTAGTTGGAAGTCTCGTCTACTTGTGCAATAGTAGACCAGATATCTCTGATGTTGTTGAAGTAGTGAGCAAGTTCTCTAATAAGCCTTGCCAAACTCATTGGAAGGCAAGCATGCAGATAGTCAGGTATGTGAAAGGAACCATTGATATTGATACCAAAAAATCAATTTCTGGATATTACTTTTCTTTAGGATTAGGGATTTTCTCTTGGATTAGTAAGAAGCAATCGACTACAACATTATCTTCTACTGAAGTTGAGTACAAAGAAGCATATGTTGTAGCATGGGATGCAGTATGGTTGAGGAGGATCCTCTAGCACATAGGAATACAAGGACAGGAGGCTACATGGTTAAATTGTGGCAAACAAAGTTGCATGGCCATTGCCAAGAATCTTGTTTTCTACGCATGTACCAAGCACATATAAATTTAGTATCACTATGTGCGTGAGTTGATTGAGGAGATAAGATATTGTCAAACTAAAGAAAATGCAAAAACATCTTCATGAGACTCTTGGGAGAGAGAAACTTCATCAACACTTTCCAAAGCTTGGCATTGGACCAAGGAGGTAGTTCACAACATGGTGGACATTGAGGGGGGGTGTTAGATATACTCAATAATCTACCCTCAAGTGACCAAAAATGATCCATAATGGCCTAAGTTGTAAGGACCCCATTATGAGGAGAAGCCATTAAGAGAACCTAAACATGTGGAACCCTAACTTCTAAGTTAGATGAGGTCTATGTGTGACTGTTGATGGTAATAGATGATCATTGTTAGCCTAACCATTAGGTTAGGTAGGGCATAAACTTTCGGGCCATTGGGTTACCATTCAATGTGAAAATAAAGGCCTTGTGGTGTCGTGTAGTTTCCCCATAGAAGCTTAATGGAGGTAGTGCAAAGGGGGCTTGCCCCCGTAGGGCCGAGACAGTAGGAGTTATTATCGTGGAGATATTGTCAGATTGTATATTTTGCCAAGTATTTTGTATCTCCTGACTACATCTATCTATACTCCCTTTGTAAAGCTATATAAGAATGGCCCATGTTGAGCTTTACATATCATTGTGCACTATTAAGCCCTTCATCTAGAGTCTTTCTAGATCACCATCTAAGCTCCACATTGGAAGCGCATAGGTGGACAACACCATTGTTGTAGCTACATTACTCTTGGCAATTTGAGAATTTGAGTTCTCTATCTCTCAATCTGCATCTATCTTTGTCTTCATTTTTTTCTCAACTCTGTCTACTAGTCTATTATATTGTGATGTTATTTTCTTACACGGCTATCAATTGGGTGCTTTTATCTTGAATAGACTTAGTGTAAACAACCCTCATTGGAGAGATCTCTTTGAATTCTTACTCTTCAAAAATTCTTATAGCAATTCTAATACATGTACTTTAGTTTGAAATCTCATAGTCCAAGGAAGGCCATACTTGTCATATTTGAATTCTAAATGAAGATTTGCAAAGTCAAGTACTTCGTGATCTTCAAACTTCCTTGTTAATTTGTTCTTGAACTGTTTTTTAAATTTGTATTCATGAGCATTGTACACTTGAACTTCATCTTTCAAGTTCCAATTGTTTTGGGGATTCAATCTCGCTTCAAAATTCATTTCATTACTAAAAGATACCTATCATCTCAAGGTTTGATGTCCCATATTATCATTCCTACATCCATGTGAGTATAAAATTTGGTGACCCATACCACTATACTTTATATTTAATACTGACATATGGATGCTATTTATCTTACAAGATAGGCACATCACCCTATGAAACTATAGATTACCTTTTACTCAAAACCTTAAAAGAATTTGAAGTCAAGGAATTGCCTATCTTTACTAGTCCTCTAGTGCTTCCAACACAAGATCATTCCATGATCTTATATTTGACTTAAAATTTATCACGGAATCTTGAAAACTTTGGATGGAATAAACATCAATCCTTATTCTACAAGATCTTCAAAAGAAAAGTAATGTAGTTTTAAGTTACCTGAATTTCTTATATTTTTAGGGTCCAAATTTAGTTCTTACACGGCCAACTTGTAGTGATAGTTATTCTTGACTTTAGATTCGTTTTTGGTGAAAGCTTCATGTGGCTACCCTAGGGCTTTGCAAGAATTTCTCTATCACTTAATTCGAAGCACCTACTAATGATTTTGGACTCCACTTTTAAGAAATCCCTTTAAGGATAGGTACATATAAGTTTCACTTTTCACATGCTTTATTACCATAGCCATGATTGGAGACTACATAATTAAGATTTCAAATTATTTTTGTTTTTCTCACTTCCCTTTAGAGAAGTCAAAAATTTGGAATGCTTTATCTAGCTTTGTGGTTTGCAACCACCTTTAGGTATCCCAATTCTTCCATAATCATTGCATGCCATTAAGTTACTTTCTGAGCAATGTACTACTTTCCCAATCGCATGCCATACGCTCCTTACTAATGTTTCTTTAAAGCACCTAAAGTATGGACATAAACAATAGTTTGGAATAAGGCTCGATTCACAACGTGCGGTGGCACCCTTCCATCATAGTTTTTGCCCAGTGTGATACACATGATGCCCCCTACTCATACACCCAATTGGATACAAATTGGTGTCCCCTATTCATAGAGGGTGGTGAAAGTAGAACTTTCTCATTTTCATATAATATTCTATAGTCTCTACGTGATGCCAACCTAAGGCTCAATTTTGGTACCCCACTCTCAAGAAGCATGTCACATCATGGATGCAAAAAAACCTCTTAAGTGAGGTGGCATAAATGCCACATGGCATCATATGAATGCACTTCTATATTATGGGTCGATAGAAAGAGAGGAGGTATAGATGATTCATACTAGATGTTTAGTTTACATCAAGCTCGACGGCTGGGAGGTTTGAATTGCTTCATCTCTGTGTGTGTAGCAAAAGGAGGCACGCAATCTAAGATTGGTATCAGAGCATCGATTCCAGGCACGCTAACGTGCTACAAAGGATTTGAACCGCCGACCTCGCTTATGGAAGAGCCACACCATATCCGTTTTTCCATATACGCATACATGATAAAAATGATGGCTGATTTTTTCTATCATCTTGCACATGGATCCCATATAGGTAACGATTTGCAAAAGCTGGGGATTGAGCTTTAGCCTTCAATATGAGATGCAGAAAAACCATCCATGCTACCATTACAATCGGATGAACATAAATCTGCCCAAAATAGATCTATTCTTTACAAACATGTGGCCTGATGGAAGTTGATGGTCGGCTGAGTGGAGGAGAGTGAAATCTCACACTCTATCCCTCATCTAGTGCTTGATGAACATGAGTTTGCAGTCGGTGATGTTCAGGATATGGATATGAGTCTTATCTTTTGGAGAAAAAGAATTGAGCTAGCTACTTGCTTCTTGAAGATATGGAGAGATGACCTTGTGAGTTATCCTCGTCATTAAAGATGCTTACTATGAAGCAAAAGGGTAGCTAATACACAGGTATGAAGTACTTATATTTTTGGAAAGAAAAAAAAACTTTAATTTTGAAAATGTTTGTAATTGAGAGAAGCAACAAAGGGTTAAGGGGTCCAAGTTCTTGGAGGGAAATCATTTATATGGAGAGTTTGGTAATACACTCTCATCTTGAGTCAAGGATTCCCTCAAAATACAAGAAGGCATAAGGTTTAGGTATCTCGAAAGTAGCCTTATTCATGATTTTTACGTAAGTTGCTATTTTTTACTAGTATCCAGCTTGGGAAAGGGAAATGAAGCGGAATTTTTCTTATTTTGGTAGGAGGAACCATTCATAATTATAGTGTAGTGTATTGACTTCCATATAAGATTAAGAAATATCAAAATATACCTCAGTATGATGGGAGTTTGGAGCTCCACAAAACCCTCTTCCATCATAGTTTGAGAAAAAAATTCAGCACCTGAATCTAAGAAATTCCCATTTTGAAAGAGGGAAAAAGAGGTGCAATATCTATGGATGGATGGGAAAAAGTATATATACTGAGAGTATGGTGTATGGAATTCATAGTGGAATCATTATATTCATTAAGATGATAGGTTAAGGAGGAATTTTGTATCCTCAAAAACCCCCTTTCCACACTTTTTGAAAAAATTTCAGATGTTAATGTTTATCAAACTCCACTTTTGGGAGTAAGAAAAAAGACCATTTAAGAGGCTTCCCATGGATTAATGCATACATACATGAGGTATGGTCTATGTATTACCATGAAGAATGAGAAAATCCAAGAAAAATCCACATTAATGGTGGATTAGAAGCTTGATAAAAGCTCTTATTTAAGTTTCTGCATAAAAATAAAATCTTGATTTAGGCCTCTTTTGGGGAGCGAATTAGCATGCATGAAGGGAGGATTTGGTAAGGTGATAATAGGCTTAAGCATCTTCATATATTACTCTCTGAGGTTATGGAGAGAAATATAGGATTTGGTTGATGGAAGAATCCTTTTGGCCACCCCAAAAATCACATTTTCACACTTTTTCCAGCCCCTCCAACAATCCACTAATTTAGCATGTCCCACTTGGAATGGCCATGAATGTTTCTAAGAGACAAGGTTATGGCTTCTATTCCCATGCCTAACAGAGCAATAGTTCTTTTGCAAAGCCAAGGGATTAAAAGAACAATATAAAATCCAATTCGTGTGAGTTCAATGAATCTATGAAGGGTTAATGGCTACGTGGAGCACAAGCAATCATCGGATCTCTTCTGTATTCCCGTCCAAACAATGGTTTTCTGCACGCTAAGTACACATAAAATTATTGCGTGCACTATTATATACATCTTCTCTATATAACTTAGTGGTAGTTCAACAACCATGTGAAATATTATTTTGCATAACTAAAACCATGTGGAAGAGGCATA
Organism: Ceratopteris richardii; assembly: GCA_020310875.1. NCBI lineage: Eukaryota > Viridiplantae > Streptophyta > Polypodiopsida > Polypodiales > Pteridaceae > Ceratopteris > Ceratopteris richardii. Next base: position 211,563,556 of record CM035406.1, read on the forward strand.
CAAAAACGATGAATGAAGTCAAGAATATATTTACATTCAGAAAATCCACACAATGATATATTCTATATGTGAAGAACATGAAGATGATGATGATGAGCCTATCAAGCTCACCATGGGAGCTTGCCTAGAGCTATGATACCAATGCAAGAGAATGACTATTACAACCACCACGTTCTAGAGAGATGACTCTCCTCCCAACCATATGCCTTTATATACAGCTCTCTCCAGTGGACTCCCTTCTTGGACAGGTGGATTCTAACCATCCATGTGTCGGCCATGTAATTGCATGTGCACCAAGTGTCCCACTTAACTCAAGTTAACTCAAGTGGATGCTTTTGAAAGGCTCTAGATATCTTTGGGCAAAATACTCTTCCCATGTACCCCATGGGGATTGAACCCAAGACCTCCTTCATACCCTTGAGACTTAACCACTATACTAAGTGGATCACTTGTTTACAATAGCACATGACCTACTACGTAAATCTAGTCTCAAGATTTTTGGTCATACACTTGGGTGACCAAACGGTGTCCGATTTCAAATCTGTCTAAAGCGGCCAGACCCTTAGATCATAGAATTACTTTATCACAATCCTATCCTTGTTGTCCACTTTAAACCCTTCAAGATGGGGATTCTTGTTTGAGGAGGAGGTGAGTCTTTGAAGCATCCTAAGCATTGATCCTGTGCCTTAGCAAGCACTAAATTTCACAATCCACTTTGCAGTTGGGGTTGATTTCCTCGAACTTAATCTAATATCTTCTATCTTGCTTTCGAAGGTTTTTCCATGTATGAAATGGTTTATACCAAAGCTTCTTAGCTCTTTGCATATTTTTTTTCTCGACACTTGTTATACCATTATTTGGGAACCACATTGAGTCACATTGTCCGATGCTTGAAACCCACTTCCAATCACTATAGATGGGGAAGCGGAATTTCATCTTATTCAAGGCTTTCCACAAAGAGCAAATCAAATGTGATCCCTTGGGGACAACCGAAATTGAAGAGAACAAAAGAATGAGCTGATCAAAGCCTTTCCAATCGAGGGTAAGTTGTAGCAAATCTTGAAGATAAGCTTGACCCAAGACCCCTTTGTATGGAGGCTTTGATCACGCTTGTCTATCAAGTCAAATGAGCTCTTATTTCTAATCAATATTCCAAAGCTTTAAATATATAGATGTAAGAAAAAGAAACCTTTACAATACTTGTTCCTCTCTTCACATAAAGCGGAGGCACAGTACGACGTTTTTTAGTGTTCCACTTGCTATGTGAATACATAACCGGAGAACTTAAAGTTTAGCATTGTTTTTCTTAGAACAATGCCATATATCAAATCTTCATACACGGCAAAGACACCATTTTATATTTCATATGTTAATGAAAGCATGAAATGTATGAGAGATGTATGAGATCCACCATTTTATGAGACTAGCTTACCCTCTCGTAACAAAAATGTATCACCATGATAATATATTCTAACTGATTATGTTAATTACTTAACAAAAATGTATCACTATGATAATATATTCTAATTGGTTATGTTAATTACTCAACCAATAAATGTACACATACATTTTGCTTTTTCTCCATAGAGTCGTCACTCTTTGTGAATTACTTATCGTGGCATTTGGATTGGATCTGCAAAAATGTGTCGGTTTGTGTGAACTCATTCTTAATTTTGGTGCCCTTGTGAAAAGTAAGTTAAGGCTCATTTCACATTGATTGAGTGGAGCCCTTCTCTATGCAGAGATTACTTCCAATTGTAAACTCCATCTCGAGAGTTCCGAAACATTGGTTTCACATAGTTTTGAGTATCAAAGTCTATTTTCTTGCCACATAAAATTTCAATGTATTTGAACTTGAAATTTTGTTGCCCTTTCTGAATGTGTACTGGAAGAAATTGTCGATTACTTGATTATTTCAAATGATACAATAGGGGTAGCACATGGACATATTTTCGGGTGGTTGGAAATCACATTTTGGGTCACCCAAAAAGTGTTTCAGAAGCACATGAATGTTCAGTGGTCGGAGATGGATTTTGGGTCACATTATTCAAGTGCACATGAAGATCGAGTAAGTGGATTTCTAGTGGCTTGAGAAATGGATTTTAGTCACTCGATTTAGGTGCACACGAATGTTGAGTGGTCAAATTTTGAGTTACCGAAGATGGACTTTGGGTCACCGGATTTAAGTGCACATGAAAATCTCATATTCAATTCAAATATACCTCAAGTCATCATATTTAGGCACACATGAAAATTTAGATAATCATATATACACATCAATTTTACTTGGGCGTAATAATAGGATCACCATACTTCTTTAATCATAATCTTCTTTTATTTATTTTTTAAATGGAGGTTTTGGCAAGCACTTAGTCCCTTGAGCTTTAACTTTGAAAGTACAATTGTACATGTGAATGGGCGTAGCACACATGAGATGCCCCGTATCCCACAAAGCAGGGGTTACACAAGGTTACAATTGATTTAGACTAGCCAAATCCATTACATGTCCAACCCAAAGGTTGAACACAAGACCTTCGCCTCGAGAGGCTAGTGCCAAACCAACCCACCTATGGAACATGGACAATGATAATCTTCTTGGACTTAGACAGATTTCACATAGCGCTGAGGCACTAGAAACTTGTGTTGAAGAACCAATCATAATGTAGCAAATGGCACATCCCATTCACATACGAGTGGAGCCCCTCACTCATCACATTGTCAATGCATGGAACAGTTGCTTGTTCAATGTGCAGACCATGTGTGCATTTCCATGAGATTCAGTACACGTAGAGTCTCACGTAACAATTTGAATAAAAAAGCATGAGTTCTAAACTTAAATAAAATAAGAGTTCCACTTTGTGTTGCCTTCACATAATGCGAAGACTCGTGGAGCTTCAAAAATATAATTTAGGTGCTCCGCACTCCTATGTGAATACATCACTGGTGGCACATGTTTTTCTTTAATATTTCTAGGTGGAACATATGTGTTTTTGACGAGTTCCGCCTGTACTGTGTGAAACCAACCTTAGCTGAAACGGGCCTAATTAAAGTTTGTTTCAGACAATGGCAGTGGAACATACAAGAAAAACACGGCATTATATTCACACATAACAACGGAACATGCATGGTTGTTTTCAGTGTTGGCACCTTATGTGAATACAAAAACTCTTGAAGAATGAACATCAATAACCAATAAACAATATGCAAAGAGAAAGATCTTTCTTTTTTCCAAATTTTTTATTCCCACCTGGCACCAAACAACGTCAATCTGCGCAGGGGCGGAGGGGGGGCTATCGGTACATTTCTCTTTGAAATGTGCCATGTGCTGGCAGCAAGATTGTTGCGTGGCTCTACTCCTATGTGAATACAACATCACACATGGCTTGTTCTGAATGGTTGGAGAGCAAGGGTTTCAACAGCTGTCCCACTGTGTGAAACCTAAGTAAGATTGAAAAAAAAGAAAAAAAATAAAGAAGGTTCGACAGACACCTAGTCTTTTAGATTTAATTGTGAAAGTATAATTGTACAGGTGAATAGTCATAGTATCTGCAGGATCTTCGTATCCCACAAAATGAGAGTTAAATTGGGGTTACAAGTGGTAGGCTAAATTACAACTGGTTTAAACTTAACAAAACCATTACATGTCAAGTTCGAGGTTCTCAAGAGGCCAAAGCTTTACCAAACCACACGTAGACAAACTCAACGAAGATTTGCACAAGTACCCCATTGAGCATTGTTGTTGCTATGTGTGAATGCATGCCTGCGTGAAGTCTTACGTGGCATTCTCGTGCATGTGAAATTTTGAGCAGCTTCCGCAGAACTCCTGGTTGGATTCAGGCCGTGGTTGCTTTACTTGCCTTCAACTGGGGGCAAGAAATTTCTCGTCGCCTAAAGGTCGCGTGCTTCTTTGGGACTCTCTGCTGGAGCGTGGCTGACGGCAGGTGTCCCCTCCCCGTCGTCCGACGTTGCCTAGGCGACTTCTGCCATTGTATTGCTAAGAAGTTTCCTTTTCAACAACGATTTACCACACTTGCAGATCTCGATGCCTCAAGAAGACGATTCGCCAAGGCTTTTATCTGGTCGTAACCTCCTCCACTGCAGGGGAAGCTTCAGAACTTAGAAGCCTCCGGTCTTGGTTCTGAAGGACGCATTCTGCTGCAGATTATCATCGACAACCTTCAGAAATAGACCTTGACATTCGAACCTTTGCACAGCTAAGCTCGACTGAAGATGAAGCGAACGATCTCTATTCAAGCCGTATCCCCGTTTCTTACATTCGCGTAAATGCATCCTCTCTGCTGCATTGCTCCCGTCCCTTTGGAGGGAGAGGGGTCCAGTCTTACCTCTCCTTCTCGGGCGTCATCGGTAGCTGCTCAACCTCAAAGAGAAGGACCGAGGATCGTAATGGCTGTCGAATCAGAAGTAGCTGAAAAGCACGCAAAGGGTCCTATATCGACATCCAGAAGTCTTCCTCCCATGTATCCCTCCATTCCTAATCATAACCATCATCTTCGAAAGCACTCTTCCACTACGCTTCTAGAGTCAGGTTCAGATCAAATAATTCGCAGATCTCCCAGCCATCCTTCGAATGAACGGCACAAGGGTAGCTCGGCATCTGACACGTCATTCCGAACAAACCATGACTTGCATGATACTAAAGAGAATTCCGTGGCTGTGAAAGAATCAACTGTCACTTGTGTAGTTGGGTCTAACATGGCAGGAATTCTGTATAAATGGGTTAATTTTGGCAAAGGTTGGAGGCCAAGATGGTTCGTTTTGCAGGATGGAGTGCTTTCATACTACAAGGTCCACGGACCTGACAAGATCACAGTGAATCCCCAAGAGCAGAAGGGCTTCCGTGTTGTTGGAAATGAATCTAATAGATTCCTAAGAAAGCGCAGGAATATCAATGCGGATGAATCACCTGAGCAGAAACCATTCGGGGAGTTTCATCTACAGGTGATTATTGTCGAATTCACTACTTTCCCATTTAGAGATGCTAATAAAATAAAAGAAATCTTGGTGATCAGGATGATCATGATCAGCATTTCGCATCACATACGGCTGAAGGAAAATTAATGGATTGTAAAAGCTCTCTTAGTTCAATAACATGTTCTCATGCAAACATAATCCATACGGTTTTGTTTCATCATATCACCAGGTTTGTTCTATTCGCAAAAGCAAATCAGATGAGAAAAGGTTCTATATCATCACTGGAACAAAAACCTTACATGTACGAGCAGAGACACGGGATGATAGGACACTTTGGTTTGATTCTCTTCAATCTGCAAAGGACATGTTCCCTAGAGCTCCATTTGCTCATGACCTTACTTTACCAATCAAAGAGATCACCATATCAACCACTAAGTTGAGGGACCGGCTTATACAAGAAGGCGTGGACAATCATGTCATTGAAGATTGTGAAGACATAGTAATGACAGAATTCAGAGAGTTTCAAAGCCATTTGATGACGCTGCAACAGAATCATATCAACTTAATTGAGAGGTTGAGATTAGTGGAGGTGGGATCATTATCTCTTGTCATGGATGCAACATTGTCAGAAATCTAATTATTCAAAGAGAGTTAATGCTCTATTATTTTTGGATTTAGGCAGAGAAGGTGGAGCTTGAAACTACAGTTGTTGATCAGCAAGGAGACAACTTAAGAGAAAGCCATCATGAAGTAGAGTATGGTAAGCCATAAGTACTTGCACAATTTAACGTGGAATGTATGTTTTCCTGCTACATAATGTTGTGATCTTGCGTTTGATTTCAGAAGGGAGTGTGAGTGATACAGATGAAGATATTGTGAAACCTGATGGGGTTGATGGAGAAACTGATGAAGATGATGACACATATTTTGATACAAAGGAGTTTCTTACTTTCCGAAAACATAATTCGGTAGATTCTTTAGGTAGTGCATCTGATTCAGATGATATGTCACCTAAGGCTGCTGGTGCTGGAGATCCCAGTATGGAACTTGTAGGTTTCAAGTACCCTTATGTGAAGAGAAGGAAACGGTTACCTGATCCGAAGGAGAAGGAAAAGGGAGTCAGTTTGTGGTCATTGATTAAGGATAATATTGGCAAAGATCTAACGAGAGTTTGCCTTCCTGTCTATTTCAATGAGCCGATTTCTTCACTGCAGAAGTGTTTTGAAGATCTGGAGTATTCATATCTTCTTGATCGTGCTTATGAATGGGGAAGACGGGTAAATATACTTGTAAATGGCTAGGAATCCCTTAATCAGGAATGGTGTTCTGAGTAATGAAATGTATGTGATGGCAGGGCAATCCTCTGATGAGGCTCTTGCATGTTGCAGCATTTGCAGTCTCTGGTTATTCATCCACTGAGGACCGCAACTGCAAGCCCTTCAACCCACTCTTGGGTGAAACATATGAAGCAGATTTCCCTGATAAAGGTTTAAGGTTCTTTTCAGAAAAGGTTTGTTCATACCAATCTATTGAGCTTTTTAAGGCATATATACTGCAATAGCGTGTCATGGTAGAAATCAGTGGGGGGAAGCTGAATTTTGGGGATGTGATCTTTGTTTATGTGTCTTATTTTCAAACTTAATGATCTCTACACAGCACACAAGTTTGCAATTCTTCTGAACAATTATCTAAATGGTTTTAGAAAGGAGACGTCTTTGAATCTGTATAGTGCTCTAAATTCTAATTTTTGGCATATTTTTCGATGGATTAATTTAACATTCTATAACTTCTCAGCAAGAATTACTTCACTCTGACTTCACGGATGAAGTGTGTTTCTTTGTTGGGTTTCAGAAAATGCTGAATGATCTTAGAAAGATTTTATTATAAGATTCAGTGACTCTTTAAAAAAATGTATTAGGTTATTAAGGGTTCTGTATCATTGTGATAACTGGTTGGACTTCATCATCTTTTGCATGGATCAAAATTTTGAATATTTGAATTCCATCTTGTTGCTTATTTCTATGTTTTTATGTATTTTCACAACTTGCATTGGATCCTTATTGTCTATGCACGACATTTGAATCACTTTTCAAAAGTATTTATTCAATTTTTCAACTTAGTTTGATTGTTTTTTGGAAGTGTTTGCTTGATATCTAAACTAAGTTCTTTTTGAAGTTTGGTTTGGGCTCCTTGAATAAGACAATCACAGCTTGTAATGGCCAATATATTCACTGATATATGCTGCTACTATACATGAGAAGTATGGGGCCCGAATGAAATGAGTTGTTGGAGAAATAAAATATTGGAATTTGGAACCTTGAAACACTAAAGCATGCTTCGTTAGTCTAACAAACTAAGCTGACAATATTTGAGAGGTTGATCTCGTCTGTTAAGAAATACCACAATTGAAAATGTTGTCTTTAGGCCCTAGGGACAGATGGAATATTCTTAAAGTGCAAACCTTGGAAATCCCTTGTGGCATATGCAAGCTGAATGGGTGCAAATACAAGATAGAGAGTGAGAGAAAAAAAACTGTTTAGGGATGAAACTGCTGTATTATCAATCTGAACGTGTACAAGAAGCTTTGATTACACGTATTGCAATTTTCAAGATCGAATGAAAAAAAAAGAGCTTATGGACTAAGAAACTAGGGGATCAAACTGAGTTAAGATTGCATCACGCCTGAATAATGAAAGGGAACTGAGATAAAAGGACCAAAGTAAACAGAAGGGAAAATGCTGAAATACATGAGCTGCTGCATACGTCCGATAAGATGCTTTCTTAGATTAAATTTCATGTCTCCCCACTGCCCAGTTGTCTTCAAAGGTGCTTTCAACTTGATGAGAGTGCTGAAATAGATTTATATGTTCCTTATAAAAAAGATGAAGTCCATTGAATGTTTAATGTGGAGTTTGAGAGTGTTGATAGATGCATTACACTATCATGTTTGCATCCTCTATCATGAGGAAGGGAGACACCTGTAATGTAGGATTTTCCATCCACGAGTGCATCTGTGTCAACATCCAAAGGCAAGAGGTGCAAGGTGCACCCTCGATGGAGAGGAGATCCAATTCTACTAGATGATATACATGATGTTCTAGATATATCACATACTTTTGTTATACCTAAGCATGATGATGAAGGAAATGTTGTAGCCATGGGTGACATTCCTTCTTCTTCAGAGGATTCATTGTGTTAGGAGTTAGTTAGTTTAGATGACTTCGAGTCAAAGTAGTAATTGTTGAGTAATGATTCACTGATTGTATATGCACAATGTGCACAATTCACATAGGGGATTTCAATACACGTGGACTCTAGAGAGACATTGGGCATTTTCATCTTGCATGATGTATATAATCTATTTTGGCGTTCTAACTTCTCTCTAATAAGGTGTATCATACTATTCATTCTTGATTTTTGCTATTGTATTGTAATTTATGATTCGCAAGGTATGATCATTGATGATATATATTGTGGTTTGTTGATCATATTTTGTTAAATGGAATGCCCTTGAGTATATATCATTATTTTTTAAATTTTAATGTAAACATATCTTACCTTGGATGTAAGGTGTAGTCTTCGCACCTTAAAACAGGCCTATCCAACTTTGAAATGCACCTTATGCACCTTATTAACGAGGTTCGCTTCGAATCAACCGAACACACCTAAGCATTTTGGATCTAAGCACCCTCGCAAGAGAATTTCGGAACTTAAAACCTTTGCAACGCTTGCTTTTCAAGTTTTTAGAGTGGCACGAAGTGCAAGCACAGTGCACTTCAATTGGGCTCTTGGTTTGCAAAATATCACTCCGAAAGGTTGTGATGGATTGATAACTATGGTTTGCATGAGAATTTGTGTAGATTTTTTGAAATACATGCAATAATTATTGAGTAATCAATTGAGATTGTCTTTTAGAGTCACATCTTGCAAAATGCGTCCAATCCAAATTCGATTGTTTTGTCAATGGATGACATTGAGTCCGTATGTACACAAAAGGGAATGATTACATCAAATGGGAGCTTTCCATGAAAAGTGAGTGAGACTCCATACATTAGAATGGAACATGGAAAATGTTACTTTTGCCAAAAATGTAAGATAGCCTTCTCTTATAAATGGGTTTACAAGCTGAAATTCATTGTAGACAATACTTCATTGAAGTACAAAGCACATTTGATCACTAAAGGATCCAAGCAAGAAACAAAGAATTCAACCAATCTTCTTTAGTTGTCAAGAGGAGTGCATTATGGATGTTGTTTGGATTGTTTTTAAGAAAGACTTGGAATTAAGAAAGACTTCCTTACATGGAGATTTTTCAGATGAGATCTACATGGAGAAACTAGAAGGGTATGCAAGTCTTAGCAAAGACCATCACATTTATTTTATGGAAACTCAAGAAAAAGTTCTATAGACCTAAGCAATCTTTGATACAATGGTATCCCAAGGATTCACATGAAGTTCACAAGATCATTTTCTCTAAACAAAAAGATGCATAGATGGAAGCCTCATATGTTTATCTTTTATAATTTGACATGTTTATTACGAGGATCTCCATTGAAGTTGCGACGGCTCATAAGTGCATGTACCCTATCAGCTTTGCATTTGTTTCTATTTTTCCTATCTTAGCTCGCATATGGTGTAGGGCTTCATTATGGTTGAGTTTGCCCATTACTTTTGGAAGTGGTAGAAACTTAATTCACAAAGTCATACTCATAGTAATGCTCACATTGGTCTAAACCAAAGTCACATGGGGACGCGTCCCCGGGTCCTAGGGACGCTGGGGCGCCGTCCCCGAACCCAATGGATGAGGGACGTGCAGCCGGGACGGCAGCCGTCCCCAATATGCCTTGCATAACAGCGTTTCGTCCCTGGGACGTGTCCCCGGGACTCTTTTGTGTGATGACAGATATCCGGGACGGGACTGTCGAGCGCGGGACACTTTTGGTGTTCAAAATTGAAGTTTGAAATTTCATTTTTTTAACGATGTTTTGGCGCCTATTTTCTAGGGTTTCTAGAAGATTCTTAAGCCCTCGTACAAGCATGAAAGGCCATCATTTCAGTCATCCAGCCACAAGTTCTTTTGGAGCTTTCATTGCAAGTATCCCTTGTGTGTGAAAGCTTGAGCTATCTTCCCCCTTGCATGCTCAAGGGCTGCTCTCTATCCTCTCAGCCCTCTCTTCACCATTCTCCTCTTTTCTCCTCTCTTCATAATGTTCTCTTTTCATATGGCTTCTTCATCGCGAACAAGTGCATCGAACAACAAGAGGAGGCATCCTACAAGCAAATGGACATGGTGGGAAGAGGTGGACTCTCCCGTATCGGCGGGAGGAGGAGGTGGTGCAAGGCCATGGAGTTGCAAGCTATGTGGCTACAAAAGAACGGGTGGAGCAAACAAGGTGCGTACACACTTCATGAACGTGGACATGAAGTAAGATTTTGTTCCGCAATCACTTCAGAGAAGCAAGAATTGCTCAATAAGCTTGCTATTAGTGATGCCCAAGTTCATGGTCGCCGTGCCTCATAAACTCCCATTGACCCTGCATCATTTGTGAAGTCTTCTATGCCATCGATTTCAAGAGCCTCATCTTCATCGGCTTCGGTTCGTGCTCCTACTCCTACTCACACTCCTATTCCTCCTACTCCCTCTTCCACACCATCGGGAACGCCTTATGTACGTCAATCACGTCAACAAACACTCCATGAAAATTGGAACCTTATATTGAAGAAGGAGGTGGACACGGTAGTGGCACGTTTTTTTTACATGACCACATAGCTTTCAATGCGGCACGGTAAATATTGAATCTTGGTTCTATTATTTTGTTTCAATCTTTATTTTTAATTTGTTTGGCATAAATCATAAATGCTTATACATGTGGCATGGACCATTACTTATGAATGTTATTTGTTTTATGATTTATCCTTCTTCCACAGATCACCATATTTCAAAGACATGAATCAAGAAGATAGGTGAATATGGACCACACTATGTTCCTCCATCTTTTGAGAACTTGCGCACCACTTTATTGGAGAAAGAGAAGAAGCTTGTTGAAGTCGCATGCGAGAGCATAAAAAAATCATGGGAAAGAAATGGAGTTTCGTTACTTGTAGATGGATGGAGTGATATTCAACGACGCTCTATCCACAGAGCGGTGGCTTATTCTCGTGGGGAGACGTACTTCATCTCATCACATGATGCATCCGACGTAGGGAAGTCAGCAGATTTACTTGCGGCAGAGTGGGCAAGTGCCATAGAGATTGTGGTACCATCAAATGTTGTTTGCATTGTCGCCGATGGAGAGCCAGCAAATAGAGCTGCAGGTGCAATTATTGAAAATCTATATCCTCACATCATTGTTTGCTTCTGCATGGCCCATTGTTTAAATAATATTCTCAAAGATATTGGGAATTTGGATTGGATTTTGCCTCCCATTGATGAGGCAAATTCATTGGTTAGTTTCATCAACAACCACACACGTGTGAAGAATGAGTTTAGTAAGAGGTCTACTCTTGCTTTGCTCAAGTATTCAGACACAAGATTTGCATACAATTTCACTATGTTACACAGAGTAGTGAAATGTAGTGGTGTCCTGCGAGGGTTCTTATTGAGCGACGAATTCGCGAGGATGCCAGAGGCTTCTACTTCGGAAGGAAAGCATTTTAGAAGATTGGCGGATGATGCAACATGGTGGGAGAACATTTCTCACATTGTGGATATTGTTCATCCACTTGTGCACTTATTGAAAGCTTTGGATTCCATGGAGCCATGCATAGGTAAAGTGTATGAGGCTATGGATCGGACAATTGAGTCGCTAAAAACATTGGTGAAGGACAATGACAGGTATGAAGAAATTGCAGCTATTTGTGTTAGCAGGTGGGATGCCTACTACTCCCCACTTCATGCAGAAGCATACATGTTAGATCCAGAATTCCAAGATAAAAAGCAATATGCAGACCCAGAGGTGGCTAATGGATGGAGGATCATATTGGAGAGGCTTATCCCAGATAGTGCAACTAGAAGACTTATCAGAGATCAGCTCTCCAAATACAGGACCGGGAAAGATGCTTCATATGCATGTGAAAATGCCCAAGAGGATAGATTACGTGTTGGTGCCTCCCTGTGGTGGGAGGACTTTGGTTTTGATGGTCCAGATCTTCAACAATTGGCGATTCGTATACTTAATCAGGCTTGCACCACGAGTTGCCTTGAGCAACTATGAGTGTGTATGGACATGTATCCTCTAAAAAGAGGAATAGACTTGGTGTGCAACGTACTAGTGATCTTGTGTTTGTCAGTGCTAATTTGAGGATGCTTCGGAGGACTCGATGTGTGGAAGGAGATCCTTTCAGAGAATAGGAGGTAGAGCAAGGATCAGACCAAGTGGCATATGAAGAACATGAAGAAGTAGAAGCCACTGATTGTGTCGCAGAAAATGACACTACCCACTTGGATTCTCCATAGTCATTACATTTATCATCTATGTTGTAGTTTCTACATTTGTCATTTATGTCCTAGTCAGCTGCAGCCTGCCATATGTAGTGTTTTTGCCGATCGATGATATGTATTAAGATCATTGATGTAACATCTTCTTGTTCTCATGATGTAACATCTTTTTGGTATGATTATGATGATGTATCCACCCTATTTGACATGATAGTATACATATGGCTTGTCACTTGTCACTTGTCACTTTTGATTCTTGAGTAACTCTAAAATTTGAATGTGCTTCGTACGACGTACATGTGTATTGTTTATACTTAAAAAACATCCTTTTTTTAATGGTTTTCTTGTTATCAATCATTTAATATGTTAGGAAATTCATTTTACATGACTTTCATATGATTATTTTGAAAAAATCAGCATTATTTTAGTGCCGTCCCGGGGACACGTCCCTGGGACACCCTAGGCACTGTCCCCGGGACCCGTCCCCGTCCTCGTCCCCTAGTGACTTTGGTCTAAACTGATTGTCCAAGCTTCAATTTGACACTTCCATTGGCCAGACTTTGACCTTATGAGGTCAATGAGCTTGCTACTTTACTCTCGATGGCTTGTAGGGTGCTCTTCGGAAACTTTGAAGGGAGAAGGAAAAGCAAGCCATGGATTTTGGTTTGTTTTTTTGTTTTTTTTTTTTTTGGACTAGCAGCATAGTTTTGAGCAAGACTTAGCTAGATTAGAGGCCCCTTGCAAAATAACTGGAATATTATTGTTTTCAGTGATGATTAATGCAAAGATGTTCACCTTGGAATTTGAAGAATGTTTACGTTTTGGAGGGCATCGTACATCGAAAATCAATATTCGAAGAATCTGTAGTGTGTATGAGCCTTTGCATATTGAATTTTAATGGTCACATGGAAGTTTCTTTGGGGATGAATTTTATTGTAAATGTGAATCATTTTTATAATTTAGTGCATCGTCTAGTGATAATACATCAATTAGAATTATTTTAACAGGTTCTATTAATTTCCTTTGTGGATCAGTGCTTGAAAGATTTCATCTTTACTTGAAAGAAGTTTTCGTAGAGAGCCAAAACAATGAAGTAAACTTCTTCAAATATTGCAATTGTGCTTTCAATTAATAAAGTCATTGTACATTGTAAGTTTTCATTCATCTGATGGTTTAAAGCTATTTTGTAGATTCGATGGTTTTCAGCTTTGTCCAAACTTGTGCTATATATTATCGTTATTGTTCCTAAATAGCTAATCTATTCTTTTAACACTGTCATATCTATTGTCCATGTCTTTGGAAAGATCACTTTAAAGTAGTTATGTAACAATTTTCAAGTTCAATCCTAGATAATTATTTATGTGGAATCTTTACTATTAAGGCTTTGAATGCCTTTTTCTCCCAAAGAAATTGATTCCTTCAGGATCCAGGTCGTAGGAACCCAGGCTTGCGTAGTTTTAAGAAGAGATGCTCAGCGCTTCAGAAGAATGTGGTAATAGTATTTAAAAAGAAATGAATCATTATAGTTTCTGAAGGTTGACATTCTTAGGATGGTCTCAGATGGTACAATTGCAGTCTTGCTGTTCCTATCTATTAAAAACTGACTGGTAACAAAAAGAAGAAAATTGATTCAGTATTTTCTTTTGCTTTTTAGTCTGATAGGAGAAATTATACTTCATTTCATTTAACTATTCTTTATCTTATATTTATAAAGTTATTTATTTGAAGATGATGCCTATTGAAGTTGTGAAGATAGATGCAGCTGATTTGCTTCAGTAAAATAAGAATTTCAAACAGAAGTTATGTCCATTGGATTCGGGTCTAAGTTAATCTGCATGCATGTTTGGTGTTATGAACTTTCAATTTTGTATTAATAAGGGATAAGAGTATTGTATCTCGTTGCAATCAGCTCAAGGATCAATATCAATTCTATTCCATACATGTAATTAATCCATCTTTCAACAAATTGTTATTGGAATGATGCTGAAAATATATCAATTCTATTCCATACATGTATTCAATCCATCTTTCAACAAATTGTTATTGGAATGATGCTGATATGATACTGTAGAATGCTAATTTTGGTTTCAGTTTGTTTTGCTTACTTTCAGTGTCCAATTAGGTCCTGTGTGATCTCAGTCATCTTAAGGTTTTCATAACATATAGCATGTGATATTGATTTTTGAAGTCTTGACCATGGTATGTGGATTGATTTTTTCACTCTTTGAAGCTGGGTATATAGTGAATTTTAATATGCGATCATAATTAATTTCTTTCTTTTGTACGTGTGATCTGAGTATCTCAAATCCCAATTTTGAATACTAATTGTCTGATATTTCTATTATTCAGCATTTTAAAATCAACCTCGTGTTGTGAATAGTTTCCACCTCAAGGATAACCTTAAGTTTCCAATTGCCACGGTTTGCATTCACTTACTGAGGATCTCTGCACTATGCTTGGAATTTTATGTCTGCAAAGCATTCCTGACTAACAAAATTTTCAGAGGAAGCCAATCCAGAATTCGGTATTCATTTCTTCTTTTCCCTGGACGAGACTTTTGCAGGTCAGTCATCATCCAATGATAGTCGCTTGCCATTGTGATGGAAAGGGCTGGAGATTCTGGGGTGATAGTAATGTTAAGAGTAAATTTTGGGGCCGATCAATACAGCTTGATCCTGTTGGTATTCTGACTCTTGAATTTGAGGATGGTGAAACATATCAATGGAGTAAGGTGAGGGAGTCTTTTGTTCTTACATGTATGTTAGTCTGAAGGGTTTTCTAGTCTTTTGTGGTATCATTTAGTATTTCAGGTTGAGAAGCCTGAATAAAAACATGTTGTCTTCATTAGGTCACAACTTCAATTTATAACCTTATCATTGGCAAGCTTTACTGTGATCATTATGGAACCATGCGCATTCAAGGCAATAGGGAACTTTCATGCAGATTGAAATTCAAGGAACAGTCAATTATTGATCGCAATCCTCACCAGGTACTATGCAAACTGGATTATTTTACAAATGTTTTGTAGACTATTTCAATCCCACATCTTGAGTAATAGCTTTGACACATGTAACTTACAGCTCTTTGGATGATGCAAGTGATGACGAAATGGAAAACCTTGAAACTCTGCAAACAATACAAACACATATGCACTTAGCATTATGACATTGGCATATCGCACACATTTGGAATTCGTACAACAGAATCTCATACCTTTTTGAGTGTTGTAACTTGCACACGTTGCACTTAAACATAGATAGGATGTTGAATGCACAAATTAGTCCATGCATAACATTAGACAATGTATGAATACCCATTTTGCTTTGAACCCAATCCACAGATTGCAAATTCATATCATACATTTCCACATACAATGTGATATAATGCACACATTATACATGTCATTCTGAACTCAAATGCTGCAATGCACATACATTCAACCATAGTTTTTCCGTATGGCAGCTGGATGACAAATGCATATGGGAGTTGAAAAGGTGTGAGCGAAAACACCTTACATTCCCATACATGACCAAAAACATATCATGTTGCTCATGAACAAGCCTCCATGAAACATTGGTGAAGATTATGGAGAAACCGTGCACATCAAGTTGACCTATAGACAATAGGCCGTTTTTTTGTTTTTGAAACATAGTGGAATCCATAGTCAACTCTTGACCATTTTCCATTTTCAATCCCACATTGTCAACACTGTTGATGTTGGAGGCTTGGTTGTCTCCAAGATAGGCTATGCCAAAGTTATCTACAATAAAATAAAGAAAGAACTTGTTACGTGGAGTGCAGTGAAATGAAGCACAAGAGTCAATGATTCAAGTCTAATCAAAAGAGTCATATAGTGAGTAGTGCATGTTCAAGAATTCCATGTGGAATCCTGATATTGTTTGTAGCACACAGGATGTCTTCTGAGTTAATGGTGAAACCTGAAGCTATGTTGCTCTTCTTTGTTTCTTTGGTGCAGTCAATAATGTTCTTCTTCTTAGTCATGTGCTTTTGCTTGTACTCAGTAAATATTCATAATCATTTATTTAATTCCTGAATATTTCTAAAATTTTGAAAATTTTCAGGCTAAAATAATCCAGCCCATTTGTTTGTGATGATACTCATGCAAATCATTTTAATTCTCATGAAATTGTATACTTGTTTCACACAATTATATTATCATTATGTGGATGCAATCATAATTCTTTCTCAATTATTTTAATTATTTTCAACTGTATTTTCTTTGCTTAAAGACCCTTATCCTTGTTTCATATTTCTTGCTAACATGGCCTCTTAGGAGTTGTAGCAACAAATACTTTTATGGGTATCAGATTCCGCACCTCATCGTGAACCAAAATCTTTGGGAGGCGATCAAAGCTCAAATTGAAAGAATAGTCTCAAGTGAAGAATTCTAATACATCTGGAGAAGGAGGTGGTATTATTGGAGGAGCTACATCGAGAGGTCAACCTACAACAACACAAATGAAAGAGCGTTGTCTATCATTGGTCTAAGTCTCAATCATGAATATATTCATCACATAGCTAGGATTGCATCAACAAGACAAACATGAATAAAATTGGATACAATATCGGAAGCAAGATCCAAACAATACAAGCTGTCTTTGATGATAACATTTTATCAATTGCAAATGCTAAAGGTTACACCTTTGTCAAAACATCTAAATTTTTTTGATATCCATATTGCTCAATTAGAAAGAGTATGTGCACCTCTACGGTCCACGTGAAGGTATAGCTATGGAAGTGTTACCAAAGAACCTACTTTCATCCTAATGATGTTATGGTAGCTTTCTCGCAAACTCCTCCAAATCTTACTTTGGAAGGTATTATTACCATATCAAAGAGGAGATCAAAAGAATGCAAAGACTTATATGGCAATGATTTGGCTTTTGCATTTAAGGTCAAAACGAAAAGCAACAAGAAGAATCAAAAGTCTTTGTAAAAATTGTAGAAAGAGTAATCATCTTTAGAGTGAGTGCTTCGAAGTTTATCTTTGCAAAATTTGTGGAGGAAAGATTTTACTTAGAAAAATTTCTACGGTCTACGTGAAGGTATATCTATGGAAGTGTTACCAAAGAACCTACTTTCATCTTATGATGCTATGGTAGCTTTCTTGCAAACTCCTCCAAATCTTACTTTGGAAGGTATTATTACCATATCAAGGAGGAGATGAAAAGAATGCAAAGACTTATATGGCAATGATCTGGCTTTTGCAATTAAGCTCAAAACGAAAAGCAACAAGAAGAATCAAAAGCCTTTGTAAAAATTGTAGGAAGAGTAATCATCTTTATAGTGAGTGATTTAAAGTTAATCTTCACAAAATTTGTGGAGGAAAAAAAAAAATTAAAAATTACAGGAAAGATTTTACTTCAAAATCAAGGAGAAAGTTAATGCACCTAAAGAAGTTCAAAATAATAGGGAAGCAATCAATGCAAAAAGTGCTAGTATATTTTGATAGTGATGAGCTTGAACACAAATAGGACTGTTAGAACACTTTTTTCCCGCTTTACGAGGTTTTCTCCCCTTGCTTGTATATGCACCCATAAGTTTGATAGGCTACTCAACATGCTATCTGTGTGAGTTTCCTCTCCTTGGAACTCCGACAATTGGTATTAGAGCGTATCATTGCTCATGAGGTGCATTGTTGGTACACCTTGGTTAGCTTTCTTGGATTGTTATGGAATTTAATGAGCATTATCGAGGCAAAATTGCTACAAAAAACCTTGAAGAGTTTGGTGTAGGAAAAAAATTAATTTGAGCTTGTTTCGACTTGCAAATGTGCTATCAAAGCACATTTAGAACGATTGTGTAAGCGATTTCATTCTTTTTTGTCGATTTTTCTTTGAGTTTTTGTTTGTCAGTGCAAGCTCCTTGAAGTTTGCGACAAGTCTAGTATGTTGGGGATAAAGGCCCCAAGGACTCTCCTTTTGTATATTTTTGATCAGCTTGTGACAAGTCTAGTATGTTGGGGATGAAGGCCCCAAGGACTCTCGTTTTGTATATTTTGATTTAAGCGATAATATATATTTTTTAATTATAATTTTTGGACCCCAAATTGGGAAGTTATGGACATTCACATTATTCTTATGATTTTTGGTCAATAAATCTTGGTTCCAAAACTCACATAATTTGAAGAGAGTTCGTCGTATGATGTTTGGTTCAACCCAGCACATCATCACATAGCTCTTCATGCCCTCTTTCAACTGGTAATATCAAAGTCGTGAGGGGTTCCATCGCAACAAAGTTGTTGCAAATGATTTTCTACTTTAGCTTATATGCTAAGTTGAAGGAATAGATGAATTGTTTTGTGTGAAACAAAATGCATTGATACTTTATCACAAGGTTTCGACCTTGAGGACTATAAACCCATTGAAGCTCTTATGGAGACAGGTTTATGATTGAGTCTTTATGATGTTGGAGATGCATTTGATGTTAATCTCTATTGGCAAGCTCTTGAATGCCTTATTTAGGTATGCGTTACTTGACATGACATTCAGTTTGTTCCCTCATATGAGCAGTTTTATGCATAGCCTAGATGTAAGCATTGGCAAGCAATTAAACATATCAGTGGCTGCCTATATGATACTTGAAAGCTTGAGTTGTTTTATCCCAAAGGAGGAACCAGTTTT